>JARKHS020019298.1:0-23734 GCA_030143305.2 Amblyomma americanum
ATATTATTAAAGATGCACTCATGAGCGCCACCAGGCATATTGACATTTCAATTTAATGTCTGTATCAAACCTTCAACTACACAATATTCACGGAACACAGGCTGAACGATTCGGGGAAACGTCTGGGCATTAATAGCCTCAAGTTCATCATCCCTGCTTTTTAATGTTTTCTTAACAATCCTCCAGGTATTTAACTTACATGCGGTAAATTTTACGGAAACCCTAACTGGTAGTTTAAATTGTCCGGTGGTTTTCTCTCTCAGTTCGCTAGACCTCTTCGCTCTAGAGAACTTCAGTGACGCGTACAAACAGCTTTATTTCTCCTCAAGATGAGCACCTAGAAAACCTAAAGGGCGAGAACAGATAGTGCCATGGCGCCCTTTGGCCCCAAATACCCATCCGAAAAAACATTTTGAGGCCGGTATTATAAGAAGTTACCTCCCAGAAATGCAACATTCCGTTTGGCGGCTGCAATATCTCAGGTGGTGTTAGAGTCACCTACCTTTACATGATTCGCTCGGGCTTTGTTTTAAGCGAAAATTGAGCAAACTTCCCAAATCATGCGTTTCCCGTCTAATGCAATTGCCGCATAGTCATTCGCTGCGCTCAATAATCTAGCTGAAGGCTCGTCGTATAAGCTATTTCTTGATTAAATAATCAAAGACTACTTGATAAAACAGTGACATGTATGATTCCCAAACTGCCGTGCTCATATTCTGACACGATCATAGTATGTTTGACATGTGGTGTACATTTTTATGAGCTCAGTAGTACTACCCTAGCACAGTCCTGTATTTTCATATATTTCTTTCTATGTACAGACGAAATCTGGTTTTATTTAATGCCTTGCTGCTCTGCTGTGACAACTTTTACGCAATCTGGAAGCGTTTTTTCCTCGGCAACGAGTTACCTTTTTTCCACTGACTGTACTGCAAACTGCACAAAGAAGCTGAGCCATCATAAGGCGTTACAGACCCTTTGCTTCAGCTTTCCATTTCTTCGTTAGAAAGAAAATAACGTGTTTTTTGATTTGATTATATGTGTGCCAATAAATATACCATGAATGTGACCATATTTTGTGAGTGGTGAAAGAATTGACAGTGACACCGAAACATGTTGCAGCAACGTTGCTTCCAATGGTTTCGCATACTTCTCAAGATGAATAAGGCGTTCCCATAATTTTGCTTTTCTTATGTGCAATTGCTGTCAATAGCAGCAATGCGCAAAAAACTCGGGTAGAGTGCACTGCCCCATTAATATAATACAACTTTCAAAGCACCACACAAAACAGTTTTATTGTCGTAGCATACGGTATTATTCATATCTTCAATATTTTACCATATTTTACAGTTCAATACTTGCCTTTTTCAAACGCTACCATTGCTCGGAGCACAAAGAGACAGTCACGCAGTATCAATGGGGTGGTGGTGGTGCAAATGTGCAGGTGTGATTAGCCTTACAGTGGCCGGTCGGCAGTTATACCGCCCGACACGCAACATGAGTGCTGACCAGGGGCTGCGGCATTGTGTGAAGCACAAATACCTCTCGACTTGATTTTAATGCACGAGCATACAAGTGCTTCCATGACGCGGTCTCCAGAAGACTAGGAAAGGATGAAGGTTCGCACATTGCGAAACGAAAATGCGAAGAACCTCCCAAGCCATTTCTAAAGAACGTACTCATGGATCTAAAAAGGCATCCAAGTGAGTGACCTTGACGAGACAAAGTTCATGGTTGAAAGCCACTTCACCTAGGTTCTAATTATTCACGTGTCTGCTAAGTTCTGTTATGCCACCTTAAATTTCACAGGCAATAATATATGAAAACGAGGATAATAAAATGTTATGAAGCAATATGGTCACTGTGTTTGCGTAACGCTAGTCTGTTCGCAGACGTGGGCCGCATGTTTACTTCTTGCGCTGTTCAACTTTGTTTAGAAGTTAATTTTCATTTAAATGCATCGATTCAACCAATTCAAATATCAAAAACTTTCGCACGCTTTTATATTCAGCATTCCATGTACATTAACCTAAAATAGAGACTCAGGTTTAATTTTTCTGGAAGAAACCCGCTTACTAAACCGCGCGTCTAATTTATGGCATCTCAGTAGTTCGTAGCCGTTTGTCGCGTAGGAAACGAACCTATAGCATATATATTATTGTGCGTGAGACTAGCAGCAGCAATGCAACGAAATATCAGCTAGCGTCCATGAGGAGAATCACTGTGGTAATTGGCAAGTTGGGAGTCGACCGCACTTTCCTATGAACTACAGACACTGTCAGTTTGCGGTAGAAACCAAAAGAAAAAGGTTCAGTGCGCCATCATGCTCCCTATAACCGCTGGTTTTACAGTCTCGTTCAGAAACGTTTGGTCACAGTAAGATCGCTCCCAAAGGAAGTGATGTCATCAATATCAAGCTATTATAACCGCTAGGGGCATTTGCCAAAGCCTTCTACAATGTAACTGCATATGGACCGTGCATCTAAAACGCCGCGTCATGCAGCCATCTTTCTACATGAATTCTCATGACAGCCAAGTTGCGTTATTTGCTCATCTAGTATAAAAAACAGCTTGCCGCTACATACACAAAATGCAGTTTGCTTGAAGAGGTAATGTTTAATATTTCTGAATCTACTCCCCGTGAAGGACATAATCGTAAAAAAATTTCTTCAAGCATTTAAAACATCTCTGTGTCTTTCCCTTTCTGTCTTTGTTTGCTAGCGCTTGAATTGTCCACAATAGCAGTCTTTGTGTCTAGCGCAACAGGTAATTCTGGAAAAATTAGCATGCTTCAATTAGAGAAGTTGAATGCACAGAAGAGTTCAAGATTTTTTGCTTAATTAGTTAATTATCCAAACACGTGTTTTATTAATAATATTAGTGTACACGTGCATGAGGCTGACAGTACTACTATTTATCAGCTCTTAGCGCGTGTAACTTCTCTACAATTTAAGGCCTGCTCCCGGAACTCCCGCCTTAATTGCATCTGATAAGTTGCCTCTAATTATTCCAAATCCAGTTACTGACTCTGAACTGTCTTTTTTGGCTGGTATCAAGCTTTATTTTATGACTCGGTAGTTATGGTACTAGACGGCTATTCCGAAAGACACGGCTTCGCTACCAGCTTCGGTAGTCGCATTTCAAGCGAAGCAATATGCTAGAGGCGCGATGAGAATGTACACTAAAGAACCCCAGGTAGTAGAAATTATCCGGAGATCTTCGCTACGGCGTGCCTCATAACTTCAATCACTTTGGAAGCCTAAACCCCATAAACCAAACAGCCTATCTGAAGTTTTTTTTCGTTTCCCACGTTTGCATTTGTTATTACATGAAATATTATTAGAGCAGTGCATAACGAAACAGGAGAAAAGGAGGAACACAGAACGACACGATTTCTGTCAGATGTTTATTTCTTGCCGTTGCCACATATAAACACATGAACGCATTTCATGCTGTGGTTCATATAATTATATGTGGCAACGGCAAGAAATAAACAGTTGACAGTTATAGCTTGTGTCATTCTGTGTTTCTCCCATTGTCCTATTTTGTTACGCGCTGCTCTATTATTATGGATCACCAACTCGCCCAACACGCAACTCTTCTGTTATATTACTTGAGTAAATATTTGAAAAGAGCCAGTAGTAGTTTTTCATCCTTCGTATTTTGATGCCATTTTATCGTCGTGATTGTCCTGATTTAATGGTGTTCTTAATAGATTTCGCGTGTTTAGTTATTTTGTCTTTATAATTGCGTGCCTTGCTTCGTACATAATATTTATGACGATGGTCCAGAAAGACAAAACCATTGGCCATTTTTAAATCTTGTTCTGCTTACAGTGCATAATGAGGGCTACGACTTATGGAAAAACAGGGAGGAATTACGGGAATCAAAGTGTGCCGTTCAATTCATTTATGTCTACTCCCTCAGTGAACTAATCGTTATATTGTCACGCGTCTTCGTAGAGCATCGAGAGAAGATCAACGGTTGGACAGATAGGTAGAGGAAAAAGAGGAGAATAGGCAGAAGCACGCTTGTAGGCTGTGTCGCGGTCCTGCTTCGATCGATTCCTCTTTAAATAAACCCCGTGCGTGCTAAGGACGTAACCGTGTTGGTGAGAAGTGCCGGGTATCTACCAGGAGAGTTCCATCTATCGAAGGAGCCGTAGACTCGTTGGCGTGCCACCAAAGCCTTCGGACATGAGTGGAGACGACAATGTCAAGCAACCAGGACCGTCCCACAACTAGCCACATTGTCGAGAGCCCCGGAAATTTTTCGGAAAACCTGAGGAGGGCGTTGACGAGTGGCTGAAACACTACGAAAGAGTGAGCAAATATAAACGCAAGAACGCTGCTACTAAACTGGCTAACGTGGTGTTCTTCCTTGCCACCATTGCCTTCGACTGGTTTGACAATCAAGAGGACTCATTAAGTACATGGGCTACCTATACAAGCGAGATCAAGGAAAATTTTGGGGACGATTCGGTAAAGAAGAAGCGTGCGGAATAGATATTGCTTCACCGGGCGCAAGTACACGCAGAAACTTGCACTGCATACATCGAAGCTATCTTAAAGCTGTGCAAGCTAGCGAATTCCAGTATGTTTGCAGAAGACAAAGTATGCCACCTCCTAAAAAGAATTGCCGAAGATGTTTATAATTTCCTTATTAGCAAAGAGAGCCTGAGCCCCAACGCCGACGTTATAAAACTTTGTAGAACATCTGAAGCACTCAAGGTGCGTCGAATGTCTCCTAAATTCGGAAGACTGGCCAATGTCACCTCTGTAGCCAGTGTTGAAGCCTGTTCTCCACAGTCTATGGCCCATATGATACGCACGATTGTGCGCGAGGAATTTTCCAGATCCAGGGACACCTTGTGCTGTGCAGAATATCTGACGCGCAGCGGTGCACCGCAGGCACATGTCGCCGCTGTCCACTCCGTGGGCCCAACCTAACGTCACTTCGCTTATGGGCAATCGGAGCAACTATGCCCAACAGTGTGCCCACCAGACGACGGGAAGGAGGTCTGCTTACCCTGAAGACGTGGTTCGTCAGCAGCGAAAGCCTGGCTACAACCAACGTCGCAACTTTGTTCGCCTGGACTCATGGCGATCGCTGGCGCTCTCAACCGTTGTGTTACCGGTCTGACATTGCAGGGCATATCGCTAGATATTGCCGCCGCCGTTTCCCGGCTACTCAAGACTACCGACCCCCGGCGAATATCCACGGACAACTAACAGAAACCTAACAGCAACAACCTAACAGCAGCGATCCCCGACTATGTCCGCTTGGGACACGTACCATACGACACATCTGTGGAGTTCATCACCTGCATCGGATCGTAGCGTGCCGCCGCCACCTCAGCGCCATCGGCGGTCACCTTCCGCTCGACGTCGTGCTTCCTCTCCGCCTCCTGAAAAATATGAGGCGCGGCCGATGAAGGTGGCGTCGCAGGCGAGTCGATGACGTCCATACCTCTACACGTGTTTATGTTGAAGAACAGATGGGGAGCGTCTAATGATGGTGTGAAAACTATGGCTCTTGTAGACAATGGCGCTACAGTATTCGTTGTGAGTTTGAGGTTTAAGAAACGTTTAGGCAGGAAAGTAATGTTTAGTGGTGGGGGGGACCATGCAGCGTTATTCTGTGGTGTCTGTGGCGAATATTTGGTCCCACTTGGTGAGTGTTCTTCGGAGGTTGTTATTGGTGGCCTAACGCTTCGAATAGAGTTCGCAGTCTTACCTCGGCCAACGCATGATATGATTCTTGGGTCTGATTTTCTGCAAGAGTGTGGTGAAGCTTTAGACTCTCTTACTGGAGATATTGCTTTGAATTCGTCACTACTTTCGGCTCTTCTCGATGACTGGACACCTGATTTTGGAGCATTTGCGGTGGACGAAGACACTACTGTACCAACTTTAACTGCAGCATTCGTGCAGGTTTTCTCAATTCGCAATCAGTGTGAATCTTTTGATGCTGTAGTAGAACCTACGACACTCGCCTGCTCTAAGAAGAGTATCCTCGTGCCTCGTTGCGTCGTTCCCGTGGTCAGAGGCTGCAGCCAGCTGTAGACAGTAAACCACTCTGAAGAGCCAGCTGTGTTGCCTCGGGGCTAAAACTCGCCTGTTTCGAGGAAGGCGTGAGAGGTTCCGTCGCGGCGTTAACCAGCTCTGGCATTGAGCAGCCGTGCAACAAGATATAGAGACCCAAGTTAAGGGTATGGTTAATCAGTCCCTTTCTACAAACGAGCATTGCATTCTAGCGGAACTACTTCCGAAGCACGCGATCGTGTTAGACTTTGCCAAGGACGACTCAACACCGCTGCCTAGCAGTCGTATTCATCACAAGATCAACACCAGGTCCGCACATCCGATACGCCAGACGCCCTATCGAATCTCACAAACTGAATGTAAGTTAATAGACGACCAAGTTGAAGAGATGCTAAAGTGCGACATTATTCGAGAATCTTCAAGTCTTTCGGCCGCTCCAGTTATTCTTGTTAGAAAAAAAGATGGCGCATGAAGGTTTTGTGGTGACTACCGTCGCTTAAATACAGCCACCAAGAAAGACGTCTTCCCGCTTTCACGTATAGATCACGCAATTTACTGTCTGCACTCAGCTTCATACTTTTCTTCTATTGATTTGAGATCAGGCTACTGGCAAATCCCCGTTTACGCTACAGGTAAAGAAAAAACGGCCTTCGTATCACCACACGGCCTTTATGAATTTTACGTTATGCCTTTTGGATTATGTAATGCGCCTGCAACATTCAAGCGATTCATGGATACAATTCTGCGTGGGCTGAAGTGGCATAACGTTTTATGTTATTTGGACGACGTTGTCATTTCTGGCAAACCATTTAGTGATCACAGCAGCCCGCTGGATATCGTGCTTGATTGCATAGTATGAGCTGGTCTTGTCCTGAGTTAAAAAATGACATTTTTGGAACACTTAAACAAATGATCTTGGTCACTTAGTAGATAAACATCCCTAGAAAATTGAAACTGTCAAACGTTTTACGGTTCCCCATTTAGTAAAAAATCTGCAGAGCTTTTTACGGCTCTGCTCGTACTTTCGACGCTTTATACCAAGGTTTACGGACATCGCTTACCCACTCACGTGCCTGCTGCATAAAGAGGCACCATTCAATTGGACGAGCGAATGTGACGCACCTTTCCATCATCTGAAATTTCTCTTGACCCCAGGCCCCATCCTACACCACTTACTGCCCATCAGCACCAGTTAAAGTACACACTGATGCAACTGGTATCGGTATCGGCGCTGCACTTATACAACGCCATAGCCACGATCGGCACGTGGTGGCATTTGCCATCCGCTTGTTGACAAGTGGTTCTGCTGGGTGGCGGAAATTGTGTGCAGGGCGTGCAACTGTCTCTTTGGGTGAACACATTCGCTGCACAGCACGAGGGTGTGGGAGAGGAATTAAAGTTGAATAAGTGCAAAAGGAATTACACGGTTCGGAACAAGAATGTCTCGCCGTTGTTGTCGCTGTACAGCGCTTCCGCTCCTGTCTGTACGGGAATGCTTTCACCGTCGTAACTGACCACCACTCGCTTTGCTGGCTCGTGAATCTTCGTGCCTCTGTGGACGACTCGCTCGATGGGGTTTGCACCTACAGGAATTTAATTTTATTGTGGTGCATAAAAGCGGCCCTAAACACTCAGATGCTGATTGTCTTTCGCGTCTTCCGCTTCAATCAACTGATGACGACGCAGACAACTTCGATAAATACTTAGCTTCACTTCCACAGTCAAGCTTCCCCGATCTTTGAGTTTTCCGACCTGAGCAACACAAATGCCAAACAATAACCTCTTTGTTTGATGCCGCTAAAGATTCTGTAAAGAAAAACTTTTTGCATTCGCGAGGGATTGCTTTATAAGAAGAATTTCGCTTTTGAGAGAGCCCGCATGCTTTTTGTCATGGCAGAACGCGTACGCATCACAGTTCTTGAAATGATGCACGACGACGCTACGTCTCGACACTTGGGAGTGGCCCGAACCCTCCACCGCACACAACAACGATTTTACTGGCGTAAAATGCATTCAACTATCTAGCTCTGTGTGGCCAGCTGCGTGCAATGCCAGCGCTTTAAGCTGCCGACTTCAAGTCCACCGGGAAAACTGCGGCCAGTCACACCTCCAGTAGCCCCGTTTGAGCAAGTTGGCAATGACCTTCTTGGACCTTTCCCACGGTCCTCCAAAGAAACCGATGGATCCTTTTGTGCGAAGATTATTTAACTCGTTATTGTGAGACAGCCGCGATACCAGCCGCTACTACGTCTGAAGTATCAAATTTCCTACTTCGATACGTCATTCTTCGCCACGGCCCTCCTGCAGTTCTCAATAGTGATCGTGGACGCCAATTCACAGCGGACGTTGTCGAAGAACTTCGCCTCAGCGACTGCAGTTTTCGCCACTCGACGCCATATCATACTCAAACGAACGGTGTGGTAGAACGAACTAATCAGACGCTAACCACCTATCTGGCTATGTACGTCACTGCAGATCATAATGCCTAGAATGGCGTCCTCCCGTTCATTACTCAGGCATACAACACAGCGCAACATCAGACAACTGGCTACTGTCCCGAGTGCTTGCTCTATGCTCGCTCGCCTCGCTGTGGCCTCCACACCATGCTGCCATTTTTCATTCATGATGACCCTTCTATTGCTACCACACTCGGCAAAGCTGAAGAAACTCGCCAGCTTGCCCGTGTTCGAATTTTATCTACGCAAGAGCGTTCCAAGAACCGCTACGACGCCCGACACCAACAAGTTTCTTATGTTCATGGGGAAAGTGTGTGGTTGTGGACCCCTCTACGCAAACGTGGTCTTTGTCAGAAACTGCTCTCACACTACGCTGGACCATTTGTTGAGTTACAGGGCACAAGCGACCTGAATTACGTTACAGCACGCCTAACTGCAAGTGGTCGACGGTCACGCCAGCCTCAAGTGGTGCTTCTATAGCCCGTAACAAGCGATTTCATCCAAGAGGTTCTATTTAACTCGCCCGACGGGCTTCGTCTGCGAGGAGGGAAATGTCACGCGCCTTCGTAGAGCATCGACGGAAGAAGGTCAGCGGTCGGCTGGATGGGTATAGAAAAAAGAGGAGGAAGGGCAGAAGGACGCTTGTAGGCTTCGTCGCGGTTCTGCTTCTGTCGATCCCTCTGTAAACACATAATCTTACGTGCTAAGCACGCTACAATATATTCGCACAGAAGTCACTGAATAAAGGTACTCAAGGACTTTCTCGACGATAAGAATTTTATTGGCTGGTTATTCACGTGCAGTGTCTAAAACTACGACTAGTTGTCAATATGACTAAACACTGAAAAATAACAATGACAGAGCACTCATTATTCAAGAACACAGAATTGTATACTGTATCATTGAGCACAATTTTCTTTGGCGTCACTGGGAACGCGGACGCCGCAGGCCTCCTCGTAATGGTCGATGCAGTTCTGCGGCACCGAATCTTTCACTTCCGTTCTCACCCAAAGAATGCACTCTGCAAAATAGAAATCAGGGCAGTGAAATAAATACAACAGTAATAATAAATGTTACTGATTGCTCTCATTTTTGGCTTCATTCATAAAATCGATAAGCGCTTCAAATTGATCGTGTAGCAATTCTCGCTTTACTATGTTGTATGTTTTTTCCCAAGTTTTTAATATCTTTCATTACCAACGCCTAGTAGGCAGAGATGCAAACCTACCTCACTAAAGCTTGCTTCCACATGAAGCGATACATGAAAAATATATACTGAATTTAGCAATGAGCGACTCTCCGCGACTTCACATCCCGTACAACGTTATTTCTTTTAGATGTGAAGCATTTATTAGGCAGTCATTTAGGACGTCAGGTGCACTGTAACATCAATTAAATAGAATGCGCCATCGGGATCCGGGCCTCTATCTGTTTTTGTACTGATACTATTTGTAAGACCTACATTCAGTGCCGGAACTTGTAGGGGGACTACGTGCTTAGCTGCAAGTCGTGGATCCAAAAATTGCAACTAGAGAAAGTTATATTGAGGGAAAAGAGTGACTAGGGTAACATCCTGCTGCATAATGTGGCGCAGTGTTAGTCCCAAAGATGAAGCAGAAAAGACTAAAGAAGAGTGCGAAGGCTGAAGCTAAAAAAAGCGGAGCATATCTTTCGGGCGTCACGATGCCCTGAATGTGAGCCCTTAGGGGCTTCGGCACGCAGGTTTAACTGCAAAATGCTGATTCACGCTGATAACAGGAGTATCGCCAGCATATAAAGACATGGCCGTACCCTGCTATTTGCGATGCCCCCTGCACACGTTGTGATACGTTTTTTATCCAGAAGAGGCCTCTAATTTCCCGTGATATATTAGCAGAGTGGTGACAAGCAGAAACAGGCCATTTGTATTACATGATCTTATGTATGATTGAGGGTGCTGTTTTTTTAGTCGCCTGCGGTCCTGTCACCACCAATTCCCCCCTATGCTGCGATTCATGTCACATTCAACGGTACGCTGCCAGTCGAGCCGATCAATTTTCTTCCTGTTTGAACAAATAATTACTAAAATGCCACAACAACTGCCAAGTAATGTGTGAAGGCGGAAGTCCATGGATGTGATCATAATGTCAAATAAAGAAAGGCGAATGTTTACTGAAATATTTTCAAGAAGTTCCCTTCAGAAAATTTTCGTGCCATTTTCATCTCTTAGTTCGGCCCTATTAGAGTCACTTAACCTAATCTAGGCTGCATAGCACTGTACAACCCTCTTAGACTGTACATTTAAATATTAGAAATTTAAATTTTCCTGCATGAGTCGAGAAGCAATGCCCCTATGTTATAGCACAATTAGTCCACCCTAAACTGCATACGGATTTGTTTCTTACTTTTTTCTCTTTGCAGGGCGTAAGAGGCCACACAAGTCAGCAGAAGAGGATTTTGTTCGCGCCCGCCGCCAAAGAGACAGAGACTGATCTAGGGAAAAAATAACCAGCCTCTACACTGCGGTGCGTAGTAGGATACACATGCCATAGGTAACGTATTCTCGCTAGTGGTGCTTCTTTTGCTTTGCGCTGGTTCAGTACGCCTCATACCTATAACTTCCACAGTGTTTCTCTTTCGCCGAGGCGAGTGCTGCCTGACACTGCAGGTGTCGCGACATTTCCGCTCCCGACGCCAACTTTCGCAGCGGCGAACCAGGTGCCAAGCGCAGCTAAGCAAAGCGGCTGTTCAGACGCAGGTCTGCTTTCGCGGGAATTCCTACTAGACACGATGGCAGCAAAAACTTGCTTGCGCTGGGAAGAGGGATGCAGCTTTGCGCGCACTGCGGCGAGCGCATTAGATCAGATAGCGACCCAGGCGGGTAAATAATTCCGGATCCACCGCTTAATTTCTTGGCGCATGGCACGGCCTCCAAAGGACGAGATAGGAAGAGGCGGAGCATAAAGAACGCTAACTAACCGTGCAAGCTAACGATGCGTCACTCGAAGAGGTAGAAGAGGCGGAGCATAAAGTACGCTAACTAACCGTTCAAGCTAACGATGCGTCACTCGAAGAGGTAGACAAGTTTTTGACTGTGTGCACGAATCCGTGATGAGCGAGCAGTGCGCTGTCATGAAATGTGGCTTTATTTTGTTTCTTTATTTGTACGGTGCGCACGATTATTCAGTACAGCAGAGATAATTACTTAAAAATTTCTGTTTACTGCTCCTCGCCATAACAAGTGGAAATCCTAACGTTGTCATGAATGAAAAACTGGATACTACAGGTGACGTGCACGAAACAATATTCATAACACCTGTTGGAGACCCTCCGCCGCCTAGCGAGAACAGATTCGTGGAGTTGTTGGTTTATCTCGCGTGCGTGGTAGCAAAGAACATAAAAAAGCGAAGAAAACAGAAGAGATGCCGCGCAATAAGAAGCCTGAGGACATCATCATCAGTATCACGTTTAGAACATTCCAGACGTTCGGGTAGTATGAGACATTTTTCTTGTGTTTCAAACGAGCTAACGTTTCCAATTCCTCGTTACGACTCACCTTTGGACACCAAATTGAAATATTTTGTGTTCTTACCAGAATACTTGTATTACCTTACCTATCTTTATGCTCAAGGCCTTTTTACTCTCGTTTTCTGAAGGACTGCACATAATGTTTTTTTAGTTTCCACAGCGGCACGTAGCCTATCAGACACGTCGTTGAGTTGAACTTCTAACTAATACGGAGTAATTTCTAGCACCTCTGATTTTTCACCCTGCACTAATTCTGATGAGCACACAAAATATTGCAACTTTTGCGGCCGCACTTAAATTTCGATCCCTCCCGTTCTTTAAAAAACCGAACACGACAGTCAGTCAGATACAGCGCTTGATGCACCCAACTATCATGCCACTTCATTATAGGTCCATAATAGCAAAGGACGATTTCACCTCACCGAGCAGCCGTGTGCCTTTACTCTGACAGCCTAAATCATGACACGCCTTTCACTGCAAACTGGGTCTCACCGTCTCCGTTATAGTCCATACGCTGAACTGCACAGTTTTCGTAGTCTGAGTAATAAAACTGAGCTTGGTGCACCGTTGGATCTGAAAAAAAGACAAATTTCATTTAAAGTCTTGTCTCCCGTTTTCAGTGGCATTTAAAAACTCCCGTTGTGCCTCAACTGCAAATCAGCTTTTTTATATGCTATAGCATACCGATACCGCTCATACTTACATCTAATAAGGGAGTAATTACTCATTGGAATCCACCCAAGTGCAGCCATACGGTTACAAAGGAAAGCTGTACAGCTTTCTCACAGACTACGTAGTTAAAGAAAAATTCTTCCTGGTCCGGGGTTCAAACCCAGGACGACAGCTTCAGCTGAGGAGTCGCTCTACCAACTGAGGTAACCGATACGGCAAGTTTGTAGTTGGGCGAGAGGGAATTGATGAATAAGTCAAATGTTCCCGTCAACATTTAACCAACACTGTTCCCACTTCGAGTTATTGATCAATTCGCTCTCGCCCTAATATAAGCTTGCCGTCTCGGTTACCTTAGTTGGTAGAGCGACTGCTCCGTGGAAGCGGTGCTTCCTGGTTCGAACCCCGGAGCAGGGCGCATTTTTGTTTAACTGCGAAGTTTCTGAAGAAGCTGTATACCTTTCCTTTGTAGCCCTATGGCCGAGCTTGGGTGGATGCCAATGTAATTACTCCCTTATTACAAATTTACTCCACCTTGGGGGTTTCCCGTAAATATATGACGAGCACCTATTCTTGTACGGTAGCGGTGTTTTATATTTCATCTTGCAGCAAGTTTTGGCCTATGCCACAGAGTTTGTGCAGCCTTCGAGGCGACTAGCCAATGACAGCCATTTGTTTCAGCGGTATACCAGTAATTTTTGGTGGTGTTAATTCGTGATTTTGCAAAAAAGGACATCTAATGCACACACAAATTTATATTTAATTTTGTATTTGGTGTACGCTTTCTTGAGAAAATCAAAACAGTTACATAATACTGTTGCAGTGCATTACATGTACTGCACGCAAACTTTTCTTATTTGGTCTGAATTTCGTCCAGCAAATCATAGACTAAATTTTTTCCAGTTGTAAAACTCTTCTCTTTGCGTGTCTCAGCAGCAAATATGCCATGCTTCTTTCCAAAGTTTCGTACATATTCCCCTCAATTTTGTTGTCGCCCTTACCTTAGCCTTAATCTTTCAGCGCCTTGAGTAAACACTGATAAGTACGACTGATAAGTAGAGTGGTGACACTGATAAGGTACAGTGATAAAAAATATAATACAATATCCTGAAAGTGCTTGTAAATCTAGCGCAACAAACTCATATTATATGTCTACATATTGCATATGGCCCTGTTTTGCCGTCACTACATTATCCAAATACATGGTACCACGGCTGCCGTTTGCCGTTGTTCCGCGGTAATAGTCACGGACGTTGCTTGCGTTTCTGCAATTTTTCTTAAGGCTGCCATCTTACTCCGCCTGCTTGTTCGTTTCATCGTGCAGCGTATTTACTCACTTGACTTATTGAATTTAGCACAGGAAAGTCCCGATCAAATCGCCAATCAGAAATGCCTTGTCCATTAACCCCAATATATAACCGTTCTCAGAGCGTCGCTTAATATATCAGCTTGAAAACATGGGCGAAGAGAGCGCAGACATTTAGTGCGCATGCCTGACGCCCTGCGTAGTGCTCTCCCTTAACTTCGTATTCGAAGGTTGCGGTTCATGTATAGTCTGTGCACGTGTTTTCTACAGTTTCGCGCAATGCAAGTTTTATTCCTTGATTCTTATATGGGTAGTATCCTTGCGTTAATTCGATCTTCCACTTTCTATAAAACAGTATATCAAAGCTGCATAGCGGCCCGGCATTTTCGGCTCATTTTGAAGGGCCTCATTGATGCTAATAAGTGCTGCGCTGTTGAGGGTTTTTTCCGAATACTAGGTCGTGTCCGTGGGTAATCAAAGTATGTGGATAGAGTTATTCGGTTAGCAATTACCTCATTAATTACTAGTGCCTTTATAAACCTTTGAGCGCCAAATAATCTTTTAGTGGAGTTTAGCGCTCGTGTTTTCTGTCTTCTTATTTTCACGCAGTGTAACCTCATATCTTAGTAAATAGCTTTGAAGCAATGAAAAACAACAAATCGGTTTACGTTTCTCTGGTCATTTTTCTTATATATATTCAATATTTTAGCATGTGTCAGTACAGCTCCAAAACTGGTGGTTAAGAGTCATTTCGTGCGCACGGTTAAAACTCGCATAAGACAATAGCTTTCCTGTCTTTTAGCATATAAGCCATGCCAAAATGGTCGTCAGCCGCTTTTGACATCTGCTTTCCTAAAGCGGTTTTTCTCACTTACACATCAGTTGCAGTTGGAGGTCTCCAGTTTTATCACTCTGTTTTTATTGTTTTGGCCGCTCTATCAAGCAGAATAAAATGTATAAGCCTTGAATGCTGTTATATATATAGCTAATGACTTTGTCATCCGTGCTTGTTACTACGCACATATCGCCTCTTCACTTGCGAAACTTTAGTAAGAATGCTTTCAAGCTTAATTCGTGCTTTAATCTCTCTGTTATCGTCACCTTATAACAATTTATCTCGCATACCTTGATGTTACTCATTACATATTATAGTTCTGCTAGAGTTGATTTTTCGACCGGCTTTAAGGCTGGGGTTGTTTTGTCTTTTTCTAATCTTTTTAACACACTTGCACGGTACGCGATACAAAGATGCGTGCCATTCCAAGGTTAATTTCATTCTAGTGCGGCTATTTAAATTCCCAATTCTCATATTCTTCTCCTTGCATTTGCCGAAGAACGCTCTGATAGCTCGAAATCTGCAGATAATGCCTTGCATTTCAGCGAACACAGGGATGACAGGACGTAGCGTTTTTTGTCCGTCCTGTTATTCCTGTGTTTTTTCTGCGCTGTTTTTAGATTGATCGTTACCAAATATCCTAACTTTCAACTTTACTGAACACTTTGAGAAAACTCTGAAGATGCGGAGCTCATAAAGAGAAAAAAAATCTTTTCTCTTATAAACTGTCATCCATGGATCACGTCAGTCGCTATAGAAGTCATCCCAACTAGGTAGATAGTTAAACAGTACTCAATATTATCTTTAATGAAGTCCATCAAGAGGTCCATCAAGAGCCGTCATTTCCTTTCTTCAAAAACCAATTTTCGCGCTTCGATGGAGGCGAAACGCAAAGGCGTTCGTGTGCTGTGCGAGTTCAGTGCACGTCAAATATCCACAGGTAGTCGAAATTTTTTCCGGAGCCCTCCATTACGGCACCTTTCTTCCTTTGTTCTTTCACGCCCTCCTTTATCCCTTCCCTTACGGCGCGGTTCAGGTGTCCGCCGAGAGGTGAGACAGATACTGCGCCATTTCCTTTCCCGAAAAACCAATCATCATTATCAGTTATCATTTCCCCACCCAAAAAACCTGAATTAGGCGAGCAGGAAGCAAGCTGCAAACGCATAGTCTGCTCAAGACGTGTTACAATGATTACGACGCCAGACTTGAAGCCGAGGTTTCCTTTTTTGGATTGCTTCGTCGCTTTCAAAACTATTGGCCATGCCGTTGGCGGTGACTGTATTACTTTTGCAATGCAATAGCATTACAGACGCTTCAGCCGGAACTATTCCTCTTTCATTGATTCATAGCCCGCGGGGAGTCCTGACGCCACTACTGTCTCAGTCAGTGGTGCATCTGTTAAGCCATGCGCCACTGCCCCTGCAAATGGTGCTGCTTGTGAAACCCAGGCGCCTCTTCTCCACTTCCTGTAAGGCTCATTTTTGTAGATATAGTTCTTCGGAGGCTCTCTGTTTCGCAAGCAAGGAGTTGAGCGGTGTGCCGCAGTGGCCCCGTTGCACTTGAATGAACTTATTTGAATTAATTTCATTGCCACCTGCTGTATTGGCCAGGAGTTGTTTTAGAGAATTTAGTCTGCTGCAGATCTTTCAGTTTGTTAGTTTTATTATGGTGACTGCAATGATCGCCATCCTCTCGATAACAAAGGCATAATTTGCCCATTCTCTAAACGAAACACTCATTGTTCAGCAATACTACGCCAGTTTCTTCCTGCCTGGTGAACACCTGTACAAGAACTTGCAACAGTTTTCAACAATGCCCATGGCTGCCCTGTCAAACTATATAGCTAAGATAGCGTCAGTTGATAACTTCATCTCCTAAACGTTGCCATGTTCAATTTAAAGGAACAAGAGCCTTCTATAACACCAAGAAGAAAGCTTAGTTAAGCAGCGAATGAGAATCATAATTGTCCACTACTTACCGTCATCCACTGTAAAGGTAGCAGCTCCAGGTCCAGCCGCAGCGGTCAGATGTATTGATACTGTTTCTCTAAAGAATTGCGAAGAAAGCAAGCATGGAGCAGATAATTTGTACAAATAATCCATTAAACATAAGACAGCGTTTTATACATTTTTCGTCAAAAAGAATCTGAATTTCTGAAACGCACTGACGCGAAGAACCCTGACATCGGCCGGTTTGTGGTTCAATAACTGTGCCATAAAGAATTTCTTTGTAAGTAAATTTTAAGGAAGTCGCGAGTGACAGCCAACAAGAAACCGACCCACGAGACGCAATGCTGTCTATCTCAATGATATTTGCATGTACAAGAACATATATATGAAACAAATTGTGGGGCAGTTTAAGTCCCCTGAAGAGTGTGATACGATATCGTGGTTTCTGGATTGCTTGTACGCAGGCGGACGTTGACGAAGACGACGACATACAAAGCAGAGTTCGTGAGACTGGCCGAAAAACACGAGGGATGTTAGACTTGAGCATTGGAGCAGTGGCCAGCGAAGCTAATCTGTTCTCGCTTCCGTGAGTTTGTGTCGCGTTCGCGCGCTTAAAGTGCCTTAATTATTAGTTTTTAGCCACAGCGGAGACTCAGTGGTTATGGCGCTCGGCTGCTGACCCAAAAGACGCGGGTTCGGTCCCGGCCGTGGCGGTAGAGATTCGATGGAGGCGAAATGCTAGAGGCCCGTGTGCTGTGCAATGTCTGTGAATGTTAAAGAACCCCAGGTGGTCGAAATTTCTGAAGCCCTTCACTACGACGTCCATCAGCTCATTTGTCACGTTATGCCCCATAAACTAGTTATTGGTTTCTCTATTATGCCATCCGCTCACTAGACACATTGACACCCGCTGCTACGCTTGCCGTCTCCGGTAGCGATGTCGATGCTGTCGCAGCCTCCAAACTCCTCTGCCGGTGATGGCATTTAAGTTTGGTGATGCGCTGAGAGTTGTGCTTCATGTTCACGTGACACAGGTGGCGTCATCATTGTCTGGACCAATCACGGAATTTCTCAACATCCGGCGGCGGCGTCCTGGCGTCTGGACAGCTCGAATTCCATCCTATTAAAAAGACTACGCGAAACGATAAGCTTCGTTGGCCGCTGTATCAGACCACTAGGTCATCACAGAAGCCTATCGTCTCGAGTGTAAACTGCCATTATCTCGCGCTGTTCTTTGAATGCGTCGTTGTCTTCATCTCGTTCCATCCGTGCGCAAGTTTGTACAGAAACAGAGCTGCGCTTGCACTTCAAGCAAATATATGATCCCTTGGCCGCTTAACTGACGACAAATTTCCTAGCCTTGCAGTAAATAGCACGAGCAGCACGCGATTTTAAAGGGTGGGGTGCCTCAAACAGCCTTCCGTTGCTGGGGTGGAGACATCCGTTGTCCAATAGAGATATGTTATCTAGAATCACATGTATCACGCCGACCGGTACAAGAGGTCCTTAAATTTCATTTGAATTTAGAGCTCAGTGTCCGGAAGCAGTATTCTACGCTATCATCGGTGAAAGACGCGAAAAGACTGATATCTGCAAAAATACTTCGATGCAGCTCAGTGAGCTTGTGCTCCAAAATGGCGAAGATGTCATCACCCTACGTAATGAAGCTGCATCGAGTCACCTTGAAGACTACTCCACAAAAGTAGAAAGGAGGGAGTCGGTCCCCCTCTCACCACACCACTCTGATAGAATGCGATGATATCAGGCACCTCTGTGCAAGAGCATGATGGACAAGCTCGGCAAACTGACTGTAGAACAGCTTCGTTGTTGTAGACGCCGCGCAATGGGCTACACAGGCGCGCTAACTAAAACATACCAATACCAGAACTTGAGGAATTGACTAGGAGAACGAAAAACGGGGGAGGGACCAGCTTCCTGAGCACTTCGCTTACGTTGGCTGGCCGTGGGATGTCACGCTCTATCCTCCGTATTTTTGTCCTCCTTGTATACTGCCTGCTGTATGAAGACACCATACTGCGGTGCCCCTATGCTCTTTCCTTTGGTACAGTGGACACACCCATTTTATGAATGAAAGACGCTATTACACGGTAGCGTATAGAGCTCGGTCAGTCGAAAAGCCGTCGGCGTAGTAGAAGTCGCCACCGCTTGTCAGAAATAATCGAGAGCTGCGTAAAAAAAAACGTATCATGGTACTTTGTGGCTCTAGTGATTGATGACTGATTGGTATTGGTGTGTGATAGACAAAGACGAGTTAACAAAATCATTGTAAATAATTAATAAATTAAAGAATTGAAAGAAACGAAAGCAAAGGAAAAATTCGGTTACAAGGTGTCAGAATGCTCAGAAGGAAAAGCCAATGCTTTATCATGCTAATTATGAATATTTGCAGTGTGCAATTGATCAATTTTTAATTGAAAGAATCGAAAAAAATTAAAAATGCGTTCAAAGGTATCGAACTGCTCAGAATGGAGATCCAATGTGTACTGAAGCTAACTACTTGTGTATATCGTCGCCCTAATAAAAGAATCTTGTAAAAAAAATTCTAAAGTGTTGCATCAGCAGCAGATGCACCAAACGGCGTACGGAAATAAGCCAACTCATAAGCGCAGCACAGGAATCCTCCAACGTTTTTTTAGCCTCAGGAGCTGCAGCGATCCTCTACATTAGATACGAGGTGCTAAAATGTATTCCTAAATTACACTTCGATATAAGGAAGCAGTATTGAACGCTTTCGTGCGTCAAAGACGCCGAAATTTTGAGTCCCTCATTCAGATATCGTTCTGCTTGAGGCATTCGATCTTTCAGAAAACAGATAATGCGAATCAATCCTCCTTGCGCATTAGTAACAACTATTTAAAAATTAATGGCTTAAAATCCATACCAATTCAGAGTTGGAAATTGCGATGGCGTAAAATTGAACTCAATGTATTTTACTTTTAGAATGAAAATCTTTTTGATTCTGCCTGTAAATTAGACACACTAGTTATGTGAATCATACAACACTTCATGAGCAAAAGTGGAGAACACCAGGTGAAGAAGAACACCGGATAATGCTCACAGCACCAGTGTTGTCCTGTGTTCATCTACTGGTGTTCTCGTACTTTCATTGGTGAAGTTATGTCTGGTGCGCACCAAGTAGCCCACATGGTTACCTTGTTGGTTATGTGAATAAGTAGAAAAACACGACCAAAGGGGACGCTTGTAGTATACATTTATCCACATACCTAAGACGTATATTCCACACGAGGAGCATGTATAGCGGAGCATGTATAGCAAGCTTTTCACGGCGGACGCGGTGCATTCTAAGCAGCCGTCAACAGTCGCTTGCAAACGAGCTTGTGACGGGAAGCGAAATCGTGAACTGCGACAGAACCCAGGCGGTATTGACGGCGCGGGATAAATTGATAGGCTTTGTGGGAGAACGAAGAGCAAGCGACCGCCACAAGAGCTTAACCCTTCGAAGATTCTGACCTTGTGTGGTGAGCCGTATTTCTCGCGCTTGCGCTGTAATCCTTCCAGGATCCCCCTCTCACCTCTCCGCCCTCTGCACCCCCGCTCTATTGAGAGCGATAGCATTAGGAAAGCCGTGAAGCCAACAACCACTGGGCGTCGTCGTCTTTTTGAAGCCTCCACCTCTTAAACAGTTGTAGGTTGACACCTCCACCTCCTAACCTTCGTTCTCTCCCCTGCCACCTCTTAACTGCAAGCGAGAAGAAACAAACGCTGGCATTGGAAAAACTAAGAAAAATGGAAGGAGCTCTGATTGAACATCAGCGGCAAAGGCGTCTTTGTGAATCCTCGAATCTGCCAACTGTGGCAGGCGATGTTTTGGGAGATTTATTTCTCTCTTCCTGACACCTTCCAATCGTTATCCTCTCCTCACCGCTTGTAGGGGAGCCGAGAAAAATGCCAGACTAAGAATGACTCATAAAAGATAACTTAGTAAAAGCAATTACGAACGGCAATGGAATAAGGAAAGAATCATAGCAGATTGATAACTGTAATGAAGTGAGAATTGGAATAGATTGAACAAGTGAAAGAAAACTGGTATCGGGTTTCCTTCTCGTCACTCCAATATATCGCCCCTGAATTTTTTTATGACCTACGCTATTGAACGCTCAAAGAAAGGACATTGTTAGTCAGCCAAGAGTGCTGCATCTGTCTTTTGGCCCTGCAGTTTAGAGCACACAACGTAGACAGAGACACTTGACGAAGACTAAATATAGCGCTTGTTGTGCCTTCTTCACAACAAGGCACAACAAGCGCATATTATGTCTTCGTCCCGTGTACACATCTACGTTGTGCGCTGTTAAGTTTAAACGATGAAAACCCAAAAAGCATGTGGTGTTTTCCTTCCTTTGATGTGATTTTCTTTCAGGCTGCCACTTTTTCAGAACCACTTTTCCCATGTATCATAGGGGACGTAACTCCTGCACGCTGTCGTTGCTGGACGAGCGCCTCAGGGCGAGCGTGCTGTACGCACGAAATGGAAACAGTAATCAAGACATGTTTAAAAGGTGCCGTTAAGCAATCATCCCAATTACGTGCCGCTCTTCTTCTTCCAACAGATGATGCGTGGACATAATAAAGATGACAGGACGAGCGCTGCCCTGTCCTTTGCGCTGTTTCTGATGATGAACTCGAACCAACTAGCCTGACTGTCTACTCTTGAGGAGTATAGACGGCGCAGAAAATGGGACCAGATGAACACAGACATTAGCCGCTGACTAATGACTTATTAAATTAAGTGCACTAGCACCAGGATAGGCAGCGAAATATCAAAGTAAATATAAAATATGAAAAACTACGAAATGAACGTCAAACTTGCACAACTGGTAACTTTTAATCCCACACAACCATCCTTAAATGAAAATCAATACAACGTAAAGCATTTTTCAAACTCGCGGTAAATGGAAAAGAAGAACACTTGTCTGCGTCCTTTAAAAGTTGTGCGTCAGGATAAACACTAGTGTTTTGAATGTAGCTGTGCAGTGAGTACAACCCTTTTGTTTTCTCAGTTTTGCAGGTAAACCGGTTAATTCTCTTTAGCAGCCATCATCCATGGACAAGATTCACCCTACCCATTCTAACACCTGTCCTATTGCCCACCCTCCTCCCTCTTACCGGGTCTTCCTGCTCAGAGTGAAGACCCTATTGAAACCTCGCCCATGACGAACCCTTTGCTCAGATGAACACAAATTCTCTTGGAACGTTGGCAACCACACTAAGGAATTCCCCTTTCTTGTTCACTTGTTATACGTGCTCTCTCTACCACGAATGCAGAACAAGGTTGCTTTCTCCAAGGAGGCGATATTAGAGAACATCTGAGACTAAAAAAGTAAATATGAGCAATTTTTTAACTCACTTGAGGTGTCAGCCAGAGCAGTATTACTGGACAACATACAAAACACGAGTGTGGTACCATAGATCACTGGAAAACTTTTGGCGAGTTCGTACAGATTCATGATTAACAACAGATTTTGCCCAGACAGGCACTGATTTCGAAAGAACTTCATTAAAGAAGCAGAATAATTCCTACATCACGAGTCTTTGCACAAAAAAACAAAGAGAAGCCGGCATGCAAGGCGTGAACTAGCTACTCACGTGCCCAGCAACCATGACACGCTCTGGTGAGCTCAAGATAAACGCATCCTTATTTCCTATATCAAGTATAATCCATTCTGTGAGACCACAAATGATGCGGGACTGACGCAAGTATCTCCTGCATTAGGTATGTAAAACCATCCCATTATTTTGCTTGCCAACGCTTGGGGCTTATATCTCGGAACAGGGATGCTCTAGAATTCTACCAAATGGAGGCCTGTTACATGAAGCAGCGGCAGAGGCTAAAACGTTCATTAATAAATTTGAGTTAATTTGGTGCCTTACTGTGACAATAAGCAATTCACTTTGTGTCCCCCTTGGCCCAATAACTTCGGTGCAGAGCTGCATTTTACATACCACCTAAAACCTAATTTTAGGAAATCTCAATCTCGACCCTAACATCATCTCGTGGCTTCAGTCTTTCCTCACTAATCGTTCTCAATACGTGACTGCTAATAAATTCAACTCTCGTTCCTCTCCAGTGGGCTCAGGCGTTCCCCAGTGTTCCGTCCTAGGGCCCCTACTTTTTCTCATTTATATTAATGACTTGCCTAACAACACTGCATCTTCCGTATGTATTTTTGCCGACGATTGCGTTATTTACCGTGAAATTAACAGTGACTCAGACACATCTGTCCTTCAATCTGATATTAACCAGGTTTCAGAATGATGCAAATTATGGTAAATGGAACTTAACATTAATAAGTGGAAACATTTGCGTGTTTCTCGACGTAACACTGGAAAAGCCACTTATGACCTTAATATCTCTCTTGAAACTGTGTCTTCGTATAAGTACCTTGGTGTGCACATAACTTCTAATCTTTCTTGGAATCTGCACGTGGAATTCATTACTAACAATGCTAACCGCATGTTGGGGCACCTGCGCAGAAACTTCTCCCTTTCTTCTACTCCAATAAAATTGCTCCTTTATAAAACACTTGTTCGGCCTAAATTGGAATATGCAGCATCTATCTGCAACCCTTACCTGTCATCATTATCTACTGAAATCGAACCTGTTCAAAACCGTGCGTCACGTTTCACACTTTCCATATATCACCGTATCTCCAGTGTTACTGCTATGAAAACTACTTTATAATTGCCACCTCATTCACTCTGACGAAAAATTTCGCGCTTATGCCTATTTCATAAGATCTATTACTACAATTACGTCCTTAAGAGCCGGCTACTAACTACCCCTACATATGTTTCAGGCCGCATTGATCATCTTGGCAAAGTAGGTGTTCCGTAAAGCAATACTAAACACACTTTTTCTTCTTTGGTTCCCGAAACTTCGGACAGTTGGAACTACCTTCCCAGGCACATTTCCGATATTTCTAATCCAA
>JARKHS020019299.1:0-57203 GCA_030143305.2 Amblyomma americanum
TGTTTTTACCCGGCACCTCCACCAAATGTAACGGGGGGTTTGTTACGAGGTACTGGGGCGACGGGAACGGCAACGGCAGCAGTCTGGGATCAGATCGGCAAAAGACACACAAGCGTAGCGCTGGCAAAAACTCTCGAGAGCACTGTCACCTCGTCTTCGTCTTTTCAAATCATCAGACGCATCTTCTTCTTTAGCCTTACAATATATATATATATATATATATATATATATATATATATATATATATATATATATATATATATATATATATATATATATATTAAGGTCAAGTATAGTGTGTGAGAAATTATTTTTCGCAACTCATGCTCCATGAAAGGAAAACTTCGGGACCTGCAAAAAGTACATAACATTTTCCTTCTATGGAACGCACAGAACTGCAAGTAATGAACTCGGCTCTACATTTGAACAAACGTCACGTTCACATGTACGTTTTTCGCTTGTCAAAATACAGATGTCAAAGTTGGCCAGAGAACAGAGGTTTGCCTTGAACATGAAGGACATTCAACTGAGCAAAAATCATGCTGTCAAGACTAATCTCTCGCAAATATGCCCACTGCAAAGGACATCCTGTGCGAATGAACAGGGGGAATGTACCACTGCTCTTGTTCCTACATATATAGCTAAGTGCGAAGGACGAACGTTTCGCGATCTGGACAAAGCTAGAACAATTGGTCCCGCTGCGCAGTCGCAATGAGATTCCTCGCTCTGCTAGCAGTTGTCACGGCTTGCTACACAAATGCCGCAGTCAGCACCGAGGACAACGAGCATGGTCTAGACGCCTTCAAGGTATTGTTACAATGCTCCACACAAAACAATGTGGCCATGGGACTCTTAAATCTGTCGTAACTTTCGATGCGTAGTTTTAAACGGTGCTGTAGATAAATTGTTTCGGTGCAAAGCTCTCGAATGTCGTCGATTAAATACTACAAGGAGGCCTGGGTCTGTTTTATCTAACAGCAAAGCGCCGTTGCATTCATGGGAACTAGACGATCAGGATAAAACAAAGACGCCGGAATAGCCGTATTCCTAGTAAATACGGCTGACTACGGCAAGATTTTACATATTATTTCCAGAATTGTTTGTCATTTTTGTTCCTAACAAGTAAGAAATTCCAGGTGGATGCAGCCCTGGAATGTTCATATCAGAGTACATAAATGTCATCGACGTGTACGTTTTCACTGCTGTTTTTTCATTAATGCATGTGTTTTTCATTGATGCACTTGCTGTTCCGTCGCAGAACGTACAGTGTGCGGTGTTTGTTTTTGAATCATGGGCAGTTTGTTAGCCTGGAATTATAAGGCAAAATTAGATATTGGTAACGGCAGTCGTATCTTGGATGCTAGCAAATCACGTTGGCCACTCCCCCGCCCCCCCCCCCTCGCCCTTCCACCACTAAATCGAGGTCTATTTTTATAGGCTCAAATTACGAGTAAAGTTTTTTTTCTGGTTGTGCCAGACCCACTTATAAAAGGATCAGTGTAAGCTTTCAGGGTAGTCTGCTTGCGGTTTTCAACATGGCAGAAAAGAAGATCGGGCTTTTACAGTTGCACGAAACAAAAGATCCAAGGCATGTGACGCCATTATATAGAAAGCATTTTTGAAATCTACCAAGCATGAAAAATTACACATGCCTTACAAGAATAGAATAGCGTACGAGTTAGCGCACTCTCCGCAGCGATGGAAACCATGCCTTGAGCCAATATACATAGGAAGGAGCGAAAAGATGCTGATCAGAAAAGGAGCCGCAGTGGAGGGCTTGTGATCTAATTCCACCATGTGGTGCTTTTTTAAAGGTACGAAAAAGCATGGCACTAGGTGGCTTTGAATTCCACCTCTAAAAAACGGAGCCACTAGCGCCGAGGTTTCAACGTATTACCTGACCTGTGTTCAATCGCTTTTAGATCTCTTGCGCACCGTCTGGGTTCAGGTGTCAAGCGAGATTTTGAGCATTCGGCTGTCTTTCCGTTGCTGTTTGCATTTTGCAGACGGATGTAGTAAGCCTGACTTATGCCTTTCTCTGGACCCTTCATTTGGAGGAATGCGACAACTTTTCGGCGTCCAAAAAGAATAATCTACAGCAACGTTTTATTCCTTGATCTCTCTTGAAATGATGTAGAAGAAGCACAGCTGTATCGAAAGCCAGGGCTCTTATATGACGTTATGTACTGGAAAAATAAGTCTAGAAAACTTTCGTCGAAAAAAGCAGTATTTGTGTAAGCATCGTTAATAAGCTATATTACTGCCTGAAAGCAGATATTTCAGATTAATTTTTACTTTCCTCAAAAGCCAGCTCACAATATATTTTTCTTGGTGAGCGCTCTCCAGAGCAACTTAGAAAATGCAGGAGAGTAAAAACGATATATTGACTTATGCTTGTGTTGCATGGCGGCTTGAACATATTCCTAAATTCTAATGTAGCGAATCTTATTTGTTTAAAACAATGGCTGTTGAGGGGTTATTTCGTGAGAAGTTACCAGCTTTTGCTGCTGGTTGAGAGCAACCTGATAAAGATTGAGTAGGAAGATAAAGGCTATCATTTTCTTCCCGTGACTTTTCTTCGCAATGCGTCATCAGTACAGTGGGCAGCCGATACAAGGGAGCGGTGGGCGAGGTAGGACGACATACTGCTGTCTCTTGAACGTCTTCGGTGGCGGGGATGCAAAATAAAGGAATGCTTCTGCAAAACTAGTTGTCCGATATGTGTGTTTGCACCCTTTCAGATATGGACGGCCTTTCCAAACGGTACAGCAATCACTGCCTCGGATCAAAGCAACCTTTTTGAGTGTGCTGAAGCGACACGCACACGGATAGATCCAGACACGAAAAGCGTGACCTACGACTTTTACTTTCCCTCGAATGGGTATAGATTATTTTTCTTTGGTGTATTTACTCTACTTATGTGACAGCTGCATCCGAGCAGGAACGCTTTTTAACAAAAAACGTACTGAGCAAAAATTGAAGACGGTGTATCAGTAAACCACCACCTTGAACAATAAAGAAGATAATTTTGCTGATAAAGGAACTGTAGCGAGCTAGATGAGGCTGAGAAATAAAGAAGACCTGCAGACACACCTCTCAATTTCGCAAGTAAACTACAATTGTGGGCACAGTGCGTTGACAACAGAATCTAGGCGGCAACACCAGTCATTCGAAAATCGTTCCCTGGGGGTCGTTTTTAATGAAGACACCAAAATACCTAAAAGCGAGCGTCAGAAAAAAAGTTTGTCATAAATTAACGGCCCTTTTTGAAAATAACTTCCCCGCTTTCTGTCAGGCAAACGTTAACAAGCCAACCAAGAGTTACGTAGAATCAAATATTACTTAGAAGAAAATTTGCATTAGGTTTTCCGTATTCTTCCTTTTAGTAGGTATTTCATCTCGTGAACCACTGAACAGTTTATAAAAAAGAATAGTTCCATTTTCCAGCTTAAAGAAAACTATGTTGCCATTATGAAACTATTTCTAAATGACAAGAGTTTCATTACAGTGAGATCACCGAACGACTGTTTTTCTGTACCTTTCAAACGACGCTAATATCTTTGTGAGGATAAGATTTGATGGATGAGGAGAGAGATTGCTAACTCATAAACACTCAATTATTTTATAGCACCGCTGTAAAGTGGGCGCAACATTTTTGTTTGGGCTTTTCAACAATTCCGTTTGACCTAAAATTTCGGGGGGAGAGGCGACAGATGAACCAGAATGCGCAATGTACACCGTGAAAAAAAATGCGCTCTAAAAGGCGCTGAACGCATTTTGAACATGCGTGGTCAAGGCTCCACCCAGAACAAGCGGCCACCAAAACAGCACGTCGCTCCAGCCGTTGATTTCTTTTGAAGAAATTTTGTGAAAATTTTGTGCCAAATAACCTTCAAGCTCAAAATACACACTTGTATGCGAAATGATAATACTAAAGGTGTAAAATAAATGCTGCCTCTGTATTTTGCTCAACAGTGCCATGCTTTGGGACACGAAGAACACATTTTGTCAATATCACTGAGTAGAGAGAATTTTATTATCCCCGGGATATGAAAGCTGTTCAAACGACTAAAGAGCAGAGGCGGAAGTTAATAGGATTGGCCAGGAGCCTTGCCAGTTTAAGCCAGTTTCAAGATATATCCTTTATTTCTAGGAATTTTCTTGTTTCCTACTTCGTCTCGTTAAAATCACGGTCCCTGTTTGATATTTTGTTCTCTACTTTGCTAATCGGTCTATGTCCCTGCATTTATTGTTTTTATGTCGTTTTACCTTGAATACAAGAATAAAATGAATCCACGTGGCGCCGGTCAGAGTAATTGGAGCGAAACAGGAGATGCTTTGGCCCTGCAGTGGACTCACTTAGGTGGATGATGATTATGGAATGTGCTTTGAAATATAATGAGATATAAAGGACTTTTCATTCCACGTTTTAGAGCCTGCATACCTGCCTGCTAAAGGCTCCAGCAGATGATGGGCTTTTTTTGTAGCGTCCACGCTTGTCTGTTGCGCTAAACGTTTGAGCTGTCAGAAATGCTGCGAATAAATTGGTTGTGTGCTGGTTTCAAACATACGGTGTACCGGGCGTTACAAGGAAGACTATAGGTCATTTGCAAAAATAGGATTTTTGATGTAAAAATATGGCTTTGGCAGCATGGTATTGCCAGGGTTGCTGGACGCCTGAAAACCGGTCAATCATATTAACTAGTACGATGGTTAAGTAATTTCCAATAATTAATTTTTAACTTTAGAGTTAGGCGTCGAGTTGAAATTAGAGATTTGTAGCCAGCCATTTGTAATAGCCAGATAAATTTTTGGAATTTACAAAACGCGATTACTCTCGCCACTGTGATTGTACAAAATATGGCTGCATCGCGCAAAAATACATTCGCTTTCGACAGTATGCAGGCATAGTAACCCCTCCAGTGCACGTAACTAGACGAAAAAGCCAAATTTTGTCCAGCCACAGCGGCGAGGGCAATCGTGTTTTAGAAATTACAAAAACTGACATAGCGGTTGCTAAAGGTCGGCTACAGATCTTTAATTGCAACAAGACGTCTAACCCTAAAAGTTAAAAAGCTGGTTATTGAAACTTAGTTAACCATCTTACTAGTTAACATGATTCACCGTCCACCAATCCTGGTAATATCATGCCGGAAAAGGTATATTTTTGCCACGAAAATCCTATTCTTGAGAATTCCTTAAAGTCTTCCTTGTACCGCGCGATATATTTGCTTCCAAGCGGAAATGTAGAAAGCGCCTAATATTTTATATCATCAATTTGCGCCATTTCTCGTATAATCTGGGCATGGTGAGTACGCATTAGTAACAGTAAGGTAATTAATTACCATGTGACAGAATTGTTATGCTGACGGAATCGAGCAAGCTATATTAGGAGCCATTTTGTCCTCATTCTAAAGGCGATGAAATTTTCAGTACAGTATTCCGTGTTAAACATTAAAAAATTAAACTGTTTTGAAAGTCATGACAGCTAGAGCTAAAATGAACATTTCGATGAAGGAAGAGGTACGTTTTGCAATGCTTCAACTGTGTGGCTAACTTAAGGCAAAGATTTGTGTACAGAAACGCAACCTGAAGGTGAAAGCGATGGTAGGATATTCATTTGGTCAAAATTTATTCGGGTGAAATTCTCAATGAAACCTGGGTAGCGCTCCCACTCCTTCGTTCAGGTGTGGGTGAAAGAAAGTATGAGTGTGAAAAATCCTTTATTTCAATTTCCATCCGTAGATGTAGAATAGGAAGTTATTCTCGCTTGCAAGTGGCGTGAGTGTATGTGAGTGCTCATCCCATACATCGGATGCTGCGAAAGTGCAGCAGATGCATGCACCTGCGCGCATGCAATCCAGAGAACATGCTAAACACCGTCCAGACAAAGTGTACCTTCATATCCGAGTACCTTATCTGGCGCGATTTGTTGATTCATGACATTGCGAAAGATATGTTAAGGTGAAAGCCTTACTAGATACGTTACGAGGAAAGCCGGCGGCGTTTGTTCGTACGTTAGCTTTTTCGCGTTTCCGCTCGAAGATGCTACAGAAATCCCAGCGATAGCAAGAAAAATAAGATGACGTCATCAAGCGGCCGTAGGTGCACACAGCAAGCCGAGCACAGCTATTTAAGACAATCATACACAGTTCGTTCTTCTATAAATACCCCCCTCTGGCTGACTTCAGTGTACCGCCAGCTCGCCGACTAAATGCATGCCAAAACCGTGAGCAACTGTTTGTCGCACGGCGTACCGGATGGTGCCATACGAGTCCTTGTTGCACATAGAACACATTTGTTAATCATGTTTGAGGGTAGCTCGCGACAGGTATTCAATCCAAGTGTTTCACTCGAACCCTTGTGGATTTAAACTTTTTGTAGTCGGCGTTCGGAGGCACCTCATCGTTTGTGTCTCAGTGAGTAACCTATGTCGAAGTCGAACGCTTAGTCGCGGTGCGGAACACAACTGCGCTCCCGGATTCATTTTACTAAAGCCCTGTTGGCCTTCCCGCGTCCGAGCTTCGGCTCACGTCCGCGATGGTAACTCAGCTCTTCGGATGGAGGCTAAAGGGAAGGAACGGGGAACCTGGGTGTCAAATCCTCATACTTGCCCAGGTGCCCTCCATCATGCAGAGGTCCCGAAGGTAGTGGTCTCGCCTGAAGGCTGGGCTCTACTTTAAAGTCTGGCGCTTCAATTCAAAATCTCATGTCTACGTGAGTGCCGAGAGATTCCCATGCCCGGTTTGGCAGGCAGGCGGTGGCGACGGCGATGGTTTCTACCAAGTGAACGGTTCTGGCCAGCGGTCTTGGGCTGAAATTTGTACGACGTGTCTTGGCTTCTTTGGTTCCTGGTGGATGCTGCAGGTGGCCGCCATAAATCACGGAGCGTCTCCAAGGGTGGTCCAGAAGGGTACCGCCTGAGACGTGGAAGTGTCGATGGATGGCGATCCTTTGGTTCATGCTCGACATTGTGTCTTGGCTACACTTGTTCTGAATGGTAGCCTGTTGATGTGTCTGTGTGCTATTGTACGGCACCTACTTACCTACTTGCTGGGAGATGTGCGGTTTCCTGTCGGCTGAACTGGTGCACGTCTGCCCTCTGACTCGGCTCCAGAACATGGCTATGTGTGACTGTGTTCCAAGTTGTGCCCGGGCCTTGAAGGGCTCTTGTACCTTTGTTGGGTGAATCCCTAATAGCCCTCACAGCTGGCCGACAGCAAGTCCTTGGTGGCCTCTGGGATGGGGTAGCATCTCATGCCTTCGGGCCTGCATGCCGCGGGGGCTGATTCCCCTGCCTTTCGGTAGCAACTGGTTTGATCTCACTGGTTGGGTTATTCGTAGATGCTGTCGGAGCCCCTATATGTTGGGTTGCCCGTGTGGTGGACTCGACATTTGGCCGCTGGTTGGGTCATCGTTTGATCAGGGAATAAGAATAAATGGAGAATACCTAAATAATCTGCGATTTGCTGATGACATTGCCTTGCTGAGTCACTCAGGAGGTGAACTGCAAATCATGATCAATGAGTTAGACAGGCAGAGCAGATTGATGGGTCTGAAAATTAACATGCAGAAAACTAAGGTAATGTTCAACAGCCTAGCAAGGGAACAACAGTTCACAATTAGCAGCGAGAGCCTAGAAATTGTGACGGAATACGTCTACTTAGGGCAGGTAGTGACAGCTGATCCGGATCATGAGAGGGAGATAACTAGAAGGATAAGAATGGGGTGGAGCGCATATGGCAAATTCTCGCAGATCATGAGTGGCAGTTTACCAATTTCCCTCATGAGGAAAGTGTACAACAGCATAATCTTACCGGTACTCACCTACGGGGCAGAAACGTGGAGGCTAACGAAAAGAGTTCAGCTTAAGTTAAGGACAACGCAGCGAGCCATGGAAAAAAAAATGATGGGTGTGACGTTAAGAGATCGGAAGCGGGCAGAGTAGGTGAGGGACCAAACACGGGTTAATGACATCCAAGTCGAAATCAAGAGAAAGAAATGGGCTTGGGCAGGACCTGTAATGCGAAGGCAAGATAACCGCTGGTCCTTAAGGGTAACGGAGTGGGTTCCAAGAGAAAGTAAGCGTAGCAGGGGGCGGCAGAAGGTTTGGTGCGCGGATGAGATTAAGAAGTTTGCAGGCAAAGGGTGGATGCAGCTGGCAAAGGATAGGGTTAATTGGAGAGACATGGGAGAGGCCTTTGCCCTGCAGTGGGTGTAGTAAGGCTGATGATGATGCTGATGATGATGATGATGAATCATCGTTGACAGCGGCCAGTGGGACGCCCGCTACGGCGGGGTGAGGTTGTGTGCCGGTCCTGGATTGGTTCCTTTTGGGGTCTGGGCGTGGATTAGCCAGTTCTTTTATGCGTTTTGAATATCGGTACTACTGCCAGTCATCCCAGTTAGAATGCGGTCCTGCCTACACACTCATGATTTCGCTTTACAGCGCGTTAGCGGTCTTAAGTGCCCTCCGATTATTTTTCTAGCGTTGCCAGCGCAGCCAGATACTCGAACGGGGCTACGGTGCTTCGATGTCTTCTTGCTTTTTTGCTGAAAAGCTCGCCAATTTTATTTAACTGTACGGTGTGAGTGCATACTAAAGAATCCCATGTTGTGGAAATTTCCCCAACCCATCACTACGGCGTGCCTCATAGCCGGAGCCGCTTTCGGATGTTAAACCCCCATAGATCTAGACAACCAAGCAGCACAAGAAAAAAGAAGGTGCTTCCTAGATATGAACAGCGATAAAAAGGAAGTATTACATCATAACTGAGTTTTCGATTGCGGCAGAATATCTTCAAAAAAACATACCAGACGACCGGCAAGATCGTGTTACTATTCTTCCTGATAATTTTCGTGTTAACTGTTTCTCAGAATTCCGAGTGCGGGAATCATATCACTGCTGTTCTTCAACAGGAAGATGCTTAAGGAGCTGTTTGAATTTAATACCAATAGTTGCTATTAGCATTAACAATGGAGCATTCGTAATGCTACGTTCTATCGAACATGTAATCGAATAATTGGAATGTGAACGTCAGCGACTTGATAACAATCGATAGGAAAACTTGTTTTCGAAAATAGCCTGGCGCCGCACTTCACATATTGAGGCGTTTCTAAGAGGCGCTTGTAATTCATGAGCTGCTAGAATCTTAAGTATTTAAATATCCGGCTTCCCGTCTTCAGATGAATTGTATTGTGCGCGAAGTTGCACCTCTGAAATATGTGCATATAAAAAAGAAAGAAGAGATGATTGCACAGTCTTGGTAATAAGGATGATGAGCACCGGCTGGTTTCCTCTGGTGCTATTAGGAATAATTACTGTGTCATTCACCGTTTTGCATAAATCGCGAAATTCATTCATTGCTCTTTCGCCGGTGGATTCGGACTAGCGTGGTCAACCGTCACTAAGTTCTCCATTGAGGATGAGGGGAAAGCACGTTTCCAGAAGCAAATATGCAAAAATATTTCTTAGCACTAGTCATATTATTAACATACAGTCCCCCGGTATCGCATTCGTCGGCGGTGTCACCTTGACGTCCGGATTCTCGACTCCCACCATCGCATGACTGAATAGCTTAGAAGGCTCTGAGACGAAACGTGAGCCACAATCTACGCATGTGCAAAGCTGCCAAATTGGTGGCACAGCCATTCTACCATAGTCTGAACCGTCCGGTGAAGGCAGACTGGCCCAATTATAATCGAGCAGGTGGCTAACTCAGCCCGTCAAGCCGCGATGTCCAGTGTGCTCTCTTGAAAAACGAATCAGCCCGAACACTCATGGGATACGGTGGCTATTTGTGTGAGATTTGTGACAATGAAAAATTATTCCGCTGCAATGGGAGTTAAGAATGGCCTCATCGTAGTTGTACTCAAGTCATATTCTAGCTAGCAATGAAAAAGTTATCGTACCCTGACGGTGCGCTGTTATAACGTGACTTGGGCGGGAACCAGACATTGGTGAAAATATGGAGCGCTTCCGTTAGCATTTGGACGTTCTTCAATCATTGTGCTGTATTTTTGGAAATAAAAAGTTGTAATACTTATTTTCTACACCATGTATATGAGAGGAATTTTACAGCAAATACGTTTTGGTTTTATCAAGTATTATGCAATTGCTGCTGCAGTTATGTGCGGATACCTAGAAAAAGCAGAGGAGCGACCGTACTAACGCGATTTTTTTTTCTGTCAATAAATAGGGAAAGTACCACATTTCATCTAAAAGCCGATGACAGTCCTGGCTCGGTCACCTTTACGGTTGGATCTGGTAAGGATTCTACTCTATGCTTTTTACAACAAAAATATAAAACGCTACAGTCCAAAGGTGGCAAGAGCCGGCAGTGCGCTGACCTCACCAAGGGGAAGTAAAACGAAGATGCCCTCCTTGCGCATTAATTAAATGTCGCCATTTGAAAGCCACTTGAAGCGGCATAAATGCTCTTGTTATGTAGAGCCTACACAAGGATGCCAGGTTGAGAATTCCCATCGGGGGGGGGGGGGGTAGGGTTCGTGTGTGTGTGTGGGGGGGGGGAGGTTCGTGTATACAATAGATTTAAGCAGATCTATACAGAATGGCTAAATGTTTGATGGTTTGGGCACTCTTCAGGAGGAAGTATCGGATCAGTAAATATCTAATTGCAGAGAACATTGGATGGAAGATAATATATTTCGCTAATCGTGGTTGTTAGTATATTATGGGACCATCGCGCGGGGACTGTATTTCACTATGCGAGTGTTCCAGCAGCTGAGACAGAAATCCGCGATGTATTGTGTTCCCTTACCCGAAATGTACGCATTTGCATACACAACAGCCCATGTCTGTTGAAATAAGGTATATAGCACATTCAAGACGAAAACACAACTCACAAATAAAAACGTCAAGGCCTCTTGTGATGAACAGCATTATATTTCATTGCCACGGATCGAAGCATTTATGCGGAAGGATTTCGTCATCACTACCAGCATTCAAGTGGATACGGGAGACTCTAGACGTCCACGTATATGTTAATTTGAAGCAGCGATTAGAATTGATATTGATTTTATAATTTTAAAGTGGCTGAGGTTTTCTAACAAAGGGCAGTTAGCGCAGTTTCTTTTTGATTATTAAAGGAATCACCCTGAAAGATTTTATTGACGAGGGCAATGTACTCGAATCAGACCCCGTTATTTCTTGCTAAATGGTTCGAATCCAGACCGGAAGTGAAAACATAGTTTCAGGTGATTCCCATCCACAACAAAAACTCTTTTCAAAAGTTCACACCGATGGTCCGCAGACCGCAATACCGGTGAAATTTTCAGGTGTGTTTCATAAGCGCTCATAACGAGCAGCAATCACTGGTTTGGAGTACTGGCTAAGAAATAAAAAGATATAGACTGATTTTTGGTCGCTTGTTACAACTGCGTGGTCTTGGTGGTGCCCATTTCACGTTGAGATCGTGTTAAGTGTTTTCAGTCATTTTCTTTCTTTGGCCACTATAATAGTGATCTGCTTGGCCGCATGAAAGCATTTTCGCTCTTTTATAATACAAATTGGCGGTCCTTAGTCTGCACTCTCAGCAACTAAAACTTTTAAGGGCGTTTGTTTTCTCGGTGTGCTTTTAAGAAACGAATTTTTTAAAACAACTGGAGCCCTAACAGGACGAGCGAAAGCGGCCTATATTATGCATTATAGTATACATAGGCGAAAGAATCCAAATAATCAGTAAAACCTAAATAAAATAGCAAAATTTGCGGTCATTTAGTTCTTTCAATTTGAGAATGCAATTATTTGCGCAATAAGTTTAGGTAATAAATGATTGTGCAAAAAGTAGAACGAACCACAAAGACCTTTCTGCTGGTGGGATTCAACTCTATGCCCTCCGCACGTCCCGCGCTGGTAACCAACTGCTCTTTCTGGCTGCCAACCTCCCCGATGAAAAATCTTCGCAGCTTGTGCAAGTTGGTTGAGTCTGGAGACACCATTCTGCGCAGGTGTATACAGGACGTAAAGACTTGTGTGTGCATTCTCGTATGTGTGTACCCCTGACTGTACGTACTTTGCTGCGTCTGCGTAAGAAACTCTCTCCCCACTAACACATGTCAAGAGGTATTTAAAGTATAGCGTCACCTACTTCACGCGTCATTATTAGATTGTAGCACCGGCGTGCGGTCAAGCTTGGTCTACACGTATCAAAAATACGTATGAAGATGCACGGCAGGAGAACCGCACTTGGAACCCTGTTGGTAGACAACTGCACAGAGCTAATGGAGGTTCTGTTTTCTAATCCGCCTGGGTGCACGTGACCTTGTTTTCTCTTTTTCTTTTTTTAAGAGGTACGTACTTGCGCAAGGAGATCAGGACAATGCAATTAACACGTAGGACGTCTACAGAGCGCCACTATGAGCTGTTATATTTCTTTGTAATAATCGACAATTATACCGTCGAGTGCGATTAAAGGAGGACCAAAGACTATTTATGTCTCATATGTGTAGTGGCCACACGAAACTACCCTTTTTGTGATTAACACCGCTAAAAGGAAAAGTATCCCAGTACCCGATCTTTTTTTGGGCTGTTTCGGTCTTATATTTCACATCGCCTCTTATCTCACTTAACTTCTGCCCACCTCCTCCTGTTTCACAGCGTGTATAAGTATACCTCGTCAGAACCGTGTAAAAGTTCGGCTTGCCAGCATTAATCGAAATTCATTTTTTTTATATATTCTAGGCGCTGCCATGAATGACCACAGAAAATTTCTTGTCAATGTCTAACAGTTATTCGTCTATGAATTTTTTCTATTTTCTCTGCTATCGGGCCGTGCGCAACAGAAGCATGCATCAAAGTCATGAGCAGGATATTTAGATAAATACATGCAAAACAAAATGCGTGTTATAATCACAAAATAAAGGATTGCGTGGTAAAACACGACAATTTCGGAATTATCGGCCACACGGAGAAGACATTTATAAAGATCAGCCACTCAGCTTCTCAGAGCACCCCTTTTTTAACGCAGCCCTTCGAAAAGATGACTACGCGTGAGCAGAGCATGTACTCTGCGATTTCCAAAAGCACGTGGTCATTAAAAGTGACTCGTTTTTAATAGTGTCACAACAGAGAAATCTTCATATCTGTAGACATGCTTTCTGGTTGACATTTTTGTCGCGCTTAGCCTCAGCGACATTATTGAGATACCTTTCAGAACAAAGTGCACTCATTTAGCGCACATTCTCCCTGGAATTCGGCAAAAGACGGCTAACGTTCTTTAGAAAATCTCTAATTTTTTCGCTGATATCAGTAATTTCTTTTCAGATCCCACACCTTACAAGGCCGTGTTCTACTACTCAGACTACAAGACCTGCGCTGTTGAACACTTCGATTTAAGTGGCGGCGGTAAGCGTAATACAGTTACCAACTGCATATAATATTTCCTCTCTGGAATATCAGCGCTGGAACCCTCACACGCCTCGGTTTTTTTTTGTTTTGAAAAACCAACTGCATATATTATTTCCTATATTGAATACCAGCGCTTGAACCCTCACACGCCTCGGTTGTTTTTTTTTTGATAAACCAAGAATGAAACCATGAAATCCAGGAATCACTAGCGACCCTGCAGGAGTATGCTTCGCTGCACAACCAGAAATGAGGAAACAAGGGAAGTTGTGATAAGAAGCAGCTCAGAGAGGAGGTAACTTTGAGAGTGGATTAAGCGATTGAGTACTGCAATAATAACAGGCCGCATGGGCTTTAGGCAGCCGGGTGCATTTCACTGCACAAGTGAAGATGTCAGAGTATGAAAGCTCCACTTGAGCTGACCCTCCACAGCCGACAATGCAAACATAAAGGCGATCAATTGATTCTGCGTGAATGCAGGCTGCTGCTAATTTCATGATGCTGCATTCGAAGTGCAGCATTATGCAATTATATTCCTGCAGGTAGGATGATTGAGCTCACGGATACAAAACCAATCGTAGCCTCCACGATGGATGGCCCCGCCCTTCCTGCATATCATCGCATGAATCAATAAATATGGATGGAGCAGCGGCTATGCAGTTAGGAATTATTAAAATTCTCCAGGCTTTTCAATGTAATTGACGCAGTTCTTGAGGACACCACTCACCTGTTTCAGGAACTCCAAAATGGCTGCTTCGACCTTTTGTTCTCTCGGCAATCAAATTTTGTTCAGCTGTTGGTAGAGAAAAGCTGTGCTACATGTCCAAGCGTCGTTACAAGACTCATTCTTGACTAAATTAGCTCTATCGGCGATTGTACAATAGAACTATGTCTGCGAAGAAACTGACGCTGTTGCAGAATGTAAACGACATCTGCGGAATGCAGTGCCTTTCCGTTTCATGGCTAGTCATCCAAAACAGACTCTAAAGTCAGCGGAATAGTTAAGAATATCCTTGTCGACAGATCTCCCCTGAGGGTCAACTTCGTGGATTCTAATTAAAAATGTTGCGAAATAAACGGTGCAAAACACGGTCATCGTGGCACTGAACTAAATGGTGAACACTAGTAACAGGAAGACATTAAAATGCGTTTGGGAACAAGCACTAATCAGAAATTTTGTAGCTGCGATTAAGAAGGGGAAACGTGCAGGACCCCGCTATGTGCCCAGTGCCGGAAGGTAACCATCGGTTTTTAACGCGACATCATTCAGGGTTCTTTGTCACAGAGATGCCGCCGTCATCATCTTCGTTGGCGTCGTTGGCCATGAGCGAAAAATGCTGATGGAAGCAAAGAATGTAAAAAATTAGGGAACATGGTGTGGCAGCAGATCACCCACGACAGGTGCTGCCGTGAAACAAAAATAAGAATTGTGAATATTTTCGCATCATATCGATCCTCCCCGGTGAAACTGACGTGCGAGCGCTTACGAAGGGCCGTTCAGATGCAAAATCATATGTTCATTGGCCCCCTCTATGAACAGCGAATTCTCTGTTGTAAGAAGAGAAATAATAGACTGTACACACGGTGTAAACTAATTCTCAGGTGCAGTATCACCACAAATATTGTTTGAAATTGAAAATGAAGTTTGATCACAAAGAGCTGGTTGCTTTATTAGGTGCTCGCCTATACGATTCGCGGAGAGACCGACGATTACACGACAATAAAAAAATTAGGGAACTCTTCCGGTGCTGGGCGCCAAAGTTTATTTATTATTTTTTAATCACGACAGTGTTAATTTGACATAGAAATAAATTTGGTAGAGTTGCCAAAGTGCAATCAAATATTTTTTCCCACTGAAAAAGTCCTGTTTTCATAAACCTTTTCGGTCTTTATTAACTGAATGCATTTAGCCAAACAAAATTCCCGGTTAATTTGTTTCAGGTCACCAGAGATCATTCCTCTGTTCAAACGTTCGTGCATAACAAAATTTGTACTTCACTGTACATCTGCTACTCTAAACTTCCTAAATATAAAAAACAACACTGCGATAAGTTCTCTTATCAGAATGACACAATAATATAGAAATAAGTAGCGAATCTATCAAATTAGTTTATCTCACACCTGTTACCTTTCTTAAAGTAGCAGTAAAACTCATGAAGCCATTCCATTTAATTGATCACGAATTTTTCTAAGAGTGCCGAAACAAGTTTGTTTTTCTCTAGCACATGCACCGCCAAGCACACTGTGGCTTTGCTATGGTTAGCAGATATTTTCGTGCACTGGTGCAGGGCTTGTCCGGGCTGAAATTCACGAAAAAACTGCGTCCTTGGCTATACATCAAGCAAACCAAACACATCAGTCTTGAGGCAATTTAGCATAGCTTCCCTTCCTGTAATAAATAGAAATCATCTTTAAAAGTTTGGTCTCAATGTACTGAATAATGTATAATACAACAGAAAACCTTGTTTCATAAAGGAATACAGATGATTCGCTAACATTGTTGTTGGAAACATTTTTTCCAGAGTGCATGCTTTGGGTACGTCAAGACGCTGAGGACTCGGTTCTCCAAAGCTGCATTGAGCATTACGAGGAGGCCTGCGGGGTGAAGATTCCTAAAGACGGCAATATTCCCTGCGATAACTGAAGTAAAAAGTGGATTACTGGCTTCTAAATTAAGGGAGGTTTCACTTGTGATATCTTTTATTCACTCTTTTGATTAAGTGGCAGAGGTGAAATTCGCATGCTTTTATGAAATTACGTGGTTTTCTATCTTCTGGATCCCAAATTTTAGTAAAATAAGCTTTGTTGGTCTGGTCAGTTTTTATCCACATTACTTTTTTCAGTTTAGAAATTGACTATCACAGAAAAATAGTCCTGGCTCTTGAAGTCCAGTTTGATTTGGAGTCACTTGAAGGACTTTCCTCAAAGAACATGGAGATAGTGGTTTAGGCTTGGAACAGAACTTCGTGCTTTGTCTGCTCTAACCCTATAGGACTTCCTCTTCTTGATTGCGTTGTGGCCCTTTTAGAACAAAATGACCTTCACTGACAAGAAGCCCTCGGTAGAGGTCTACGAAAAACAAATGGCCGAACGATGCGAAAGAGTTTTTGCTGAAGCTCCAAGCTTGTAATTTCGCAGAAAAGGGCTTGAACGAGGACTGCTTGAGCTATTTTAGATCGCTCTGGATAGCAGCTTTGGGCACTGAACAAGTGTTTTCCTGTATGTTCTTTGTGCATAAGCTGAGAGGCGAAATTTTTAAAATGCCAAGGAGGCCATAAATGCTACTCGACAAAGGATGAGCAGCAGGCAAATTTTGGCTTCGGGCAGATCTGCATTTTGCAGCACAACCTTCAAGGTTTATGAATGTGTCAATATCTCTTGACACCACGTAGTGCAGTATTGTTTTCTATATTGCAATTTACAAGTTTCTAACACTGCAAGCTACGAAAAAGAAATTAAGTTCACAACTCACCTGATCTTTATTTAGAAGATGACAATGATAAGTCTCTAAAGTAAATATATTTTGAATACAATATTCTATATTTTCAGCTGAGTTGTATTTTAATCGACAATTAAATGTATGCGGGATAATTTCATTAACATACAACGTTAGTCAACTGTCCTGAACTTTCAGCACTCTTCTCTTTTCTTAACTCTAATTGAATTGCGTCACAGTGGCTTCACAGTGGCTACTGACAAAGTCTTAAACATGCAGTAATCATTCCTTTCGTATCAGAACTCCAATACAATTTCTTCAATGGTCTTTATATGCTTGTTTCTCTTCATTACGAGTTCAATTTTGGTTCGATTACTATGGGTTCCTGCTAAAAAAAAAGACTGGGACTGTTTCCAGGTAAAATCAGAGGTTAGGTATGATTCTAAAGCTTCTTAAAAATGCTAGTTATATAGCAATTATAGTTACCTTAACTGCGAAGCCAATGTAGAGCATGTTGCGCTATACAATAAAAATCGCAGTCTTCTTACACTCTCACAAATACGGTGATTTCGTCTTGCCTTTCATCTACCACCCTCTATACGGCAAAGGGGCGTATTTTTTCAATCATTCACAGGTGGCGTATGGTGGTTGTGATTTATGGCGTTTAACGTTCCAAAGCGACTCAGGCTATGAGGTACGCCGTGGTAAAAGGCTTCGGAAATTTTGACCAATTTGGGTTCAAGCAGCACAGGTAATTGTCCCAATATTGCGAAAGGATGGCGTCACATTGGTCCTTTGTAGGACCAGCCTTTTCTAATATGTTTTCAATATTGAGCCAATTATTTGTGCTGCCTGAAAATTGCTAGGTGATATCACACAGTGCACGGGCCTCTAGAATTTCACCTACATTGAAATTAGACCGCCGCCGCCAGGATCTAACCTGCGTCTTTCGGGTCAGCCGACGAGTACCATAACCACGGGGCCACCGCGGCGGTACTTCACAGGTGGCATTCACAGAGATACGCAAAGGTCGCTTGCAGTGATGGCTACACATTACATTGGTGCACTATCCAAATGGCAAACTAAAACAATTCATTCAATAAGTCGTGAGGAATTTGTATTCAACGCATTTCGCCATCGTTAATGGATCGTAAATGTTCGGACCCGATATTTAGAAGTTAAATATGTATTCCACAGCTACAGCTCGATGATCACTACACCATTTCTATTTCAAAGAGGCCAGCTTCGTATGTCTTGTTTCATGAGGAAGATAATTTTAGCAACGATATTTTCTAAGAACTGACAAAAGGTTTTTCAATGAGCTAGTCCACGACTATTGTTGGTCAAAATTACGTTACTTATAGAACCAAAGTTCATAAACTGCTAACTCTTTTTGATTTTTTAAAGACAGGCCGCAAGATACATTTTCAAAATCAGGCGCTCACAAGTTTTAATGAAATGGACCACCTGCGAATCCCTATATGTTATAAAAAAAACTTTATGAACTAAAGGTAAATGCTTGCGAAATTGCAGTGGCATGTATTTAATATACTGACGCGACCGAAGTGGTATACGCACTTATTTTATTAAGGTATTCTAGAACCCCGTTTTGGCTTGAAGGGAAGGTGGTTGCTTATCAGTATGTTTAAACAAGGCAGAAGTACAAGTCGTAAACTGATTATAAACGTATTCTTCTGTGAGCGTTCCATCGCCTATTTTGTTATAGCAAATTCAAAAGTATTCTGTTTAAAGATTCAGAATAGCTGTTAGTCAACTTCAGAAATATTTTATACCATTAAACATGATGTGCTGTGTCTTTGCAACCAAATTTTAGCTGCAGGCGTTTTCTTTTAACAATAATGCGGGAGGAGATCCCAAGGTTGAAAGCTGTCAGGAGGACCTCCTATCCAAAATTTGTTTCAAAATAATAAAATACAAGAGCAAAAGAATTGAATTAATTACTACAAATAGCGTGGGAATAATTGCTCCCAATTTCAGAATTAGCCTTCAACTTAACTGCATGACATTAGGTGTGATGAAAAACAAACTGAGAAAAGCAAAAACAAGGCTTTAGAACATGACAGAGAAAGAACAATTGAGAACAAGCGCTCTACACAAAGAAATGGGTTAAGAATAACAGGGCGAAAAATTACTGCCAGAATAAACCACTCTGCTTTAGCACTATAGCGCACAGCGACGTTGCAAAGTGGTGGCGTTAAGATCGGCGTTCCGAGCAGGCGAAAGAAGATAAAGACGAACGGCGCGTGCTCGGTGCGCACGCACGACACGGGGTATGTGCCATTGTGTGAGGTCAACAACAACAACAACACGGGCTGTTCGGTGCAAAAAGCCTGCTACGCTGGTCTACTTGCTCTGGCGCACCGCTGCGACCCCGCAAATTTGCTACAGTGGTGTCTCCTGCCTAAGAGATGAATGGCCCCAGCAACCTCCGACCATCAGGCGACCTTCCGCCTGACGCTACCTTGCGCCCACGGGACGTCGCAGCAATCCAGCTCCGCCTGCCGGCATCTGGCCCAAGACCCGCAGATCTCGTTCGCCCCGGTGGAAGCCACCTCCCGTCTGCACCACGTCACCTACAAGGCATCTCGGTTTCGTCATTTGCTTTCCAACCTGCCCCCTGAGGTGGCTCAAGAGGTGACGGATGTCATTCCCGGACCCTTGGGAGATGCCAGGCACTTAAGCAGTGCATTCTGGACTGCATAACGGCGTCCGACAGCGCACGCATCCAGCAGCTGCTCACCTGTGAAGAGGTTAGAGACCGTCGCACCTCCCAGCTGCTCAATACCATGCGGTAGCTCCTGGGCAAAGCAATGCCGAATCGAACGACGCACTGTTGAGGGAGCTCTTCGTGCAGACCTTGCCGCAGTCCACCGGCCTCGTCTTGGCTGCTGCGGGGGACTTGACCTTTGACCGCCTCGCACAGCTGATCGAGTCCCCGACGCGACTACTACTTCCGTAGCCGCCCTCAGTTCTCCACCACAGTCATCTTTCATTTCACGGTTAGAGGCCCAGATTGACCAGCTTGTCGCTTCTCTCGATGCCATTCGGACATCCTCTCATGACCAGCATGGCTTCTCTTCAAGTCCTCGCCGGCGTTCGTCTTCGCCGACCGGTTAGCGCTCGTCCAGTCCTCGCAGCCAGCGTATTTGCTGGTATATTTGAAGCTTTCAAGCACCGCTCCCGCCACCGCACTCCTCTATACAACTGGTCGGGAAACGCGCTGCGCCATCACTAATGGCGACATGTGCCCTCGCCTTCCACCCTGGCCGCCATTTCGTAGTCATGGACCGCATTTCCCGCCTGCGCTTCCTCGTCAACACTGGTGACGAAGTCAGCGTACTGCCATCCTCCAAGGCTGAGCGTACTTCAAAGTCACCTAGACCTACTCTGCGCGCGGCCAACTCATCCTCCATCGCCACGTATGTTCTCCAGTCCCTTAATTTAAACCTTGGCCTGCGGCGCACGTTTCGATGGGTCTTCATCGTCACCGACGTCTATCAATTATATGGGGCTGCTGCGGACAGTCATCTATTATAAAACTCGCATTTCTCCCACCTCTGCAAATAGACGCGCGCTGTTTGCAGTATACTATATATTATCGGATGCGTCATACCTGATTCTGTTTGCATAATTACTGCGCATGATTTAGTTTACACTGTGCGGCGCTATGGGTTGACTGCTTATGTTCATTGTACAGTAAGAAACAGCCGAAAATTAATTCAATTTGGCGTTCTTTGTTATCTACAACTAGTTAAAATTTATGTCAAGGCTATGATACAGATCGGTTTCAACAGTTTAATTTCTCAAGCTTTATAACTCTGTGTCGAGACTGTTGTAATTAAACACATTTAGCTAGCCAACATAAGACGGGGCATACAAATGCGCGCTGTCTGCACAATAGCCTAAAGAGGGCCTCGAATCTGGCAGTCTTGTTGTCATGGTAGTATAAAAGGGTTCTAAAAAAATCACATCAAATTTATTTCAACATCACAAGGTACATTCTAAATCTGCGGGTGCACTCAGAATGCTTTCTAGAGGCTTAACGAGACCTGCATCCTACTAGCAAGCACTTGGCAGAAACAGCAGTGATGATCACTGCATTAGGAATGAACGCAAAAGAATAGGAAAATTCGGCAGAACTCGAATGAAAAAAAATTACTTGTGCAATTCGCTTTCAAAATGAGGAGATAAATTCGGTGTTAAGAGTGGTTGGCAAACAGTATATTAATATTTGTTGCCCATAATTTGTTGGGGTCAGAGGAACTACCCAGCGGTCAGTGCAAGCGTGCTGTATGCATTGTTTCAAACCGTTAATGAGGCAAGATCTTTGACATATGTGTCATTTTTGGATATGCCGGTGCAGTGGTCTGAAGTATGACCTGTGTAATGTGGTGACGGGTAGAAGCTTCATCAAAGATTGGTTTTGTGTGGGCGTTAACGTTAGCATTTTAAATGACACGTATTGCTTCTGTTCTGTAACCTAAGATGAATGTTAATATTAGTATGCCTGGTAGTGCTGGTACCTCAGCGTGGAAAAGAACAATGAATTATAAAGTAGCAGCTTAATGTTTTTGGCAAAAGAAATCGTAGTAGCGACAACAAGCCGATTGTGGGAGTGAGTTTGGAACGAATATGGGTGATACGCGAGTTCCACCACATATTATTATGGAAAATGACGCCCATGCTTTTTGCTTGTGATGCTATCTCTATGTTATTAGAGTCAGTATATAGGTTGATATCAGTATCTGTTTTCTTGTTTCGAGGACGAAATAATACGCGTTTTCTCTTGGATGTGTTTAGAATAAGTGAATTTGATATGCTTCGGTTCTTTATCGACTTCAGTACCTTGTTAGCTCTGACTTGCAGTTCTGATAAAAACAGGCCGGGAAAAAGCAAGGTAATTTGATCAGCATAAATTCTGTAGTGCCTATTTGAGTTGATTTTAACTATGTCACTAGCGCAGATATTAAATAATAGGGTACCGAGAATCCTGCCTTCCGGAACACCACACTGGACCGTTCTCAGCTTTGATTTAAACGGATTAATCTGCACCTGCTACTGGCGATCCCGCAAGTAGCTCTTCAGAAGGACCAAGAAGATACCCGACAACCGCAATATTCTAATTTTTCAGTAAGAGCTCTGGGGTTAATGCGATTGAATGTCTTTGAAAAGTGAATAAATAATGCAAGCATGTACTCTAAGGGTTGAAAGGCTTCCAAAATAAATTCTTTCTGGAGGAGCAGTGCGCTTTCTGTCGAGTGTTTTTTTTTTGTGAATCCGGACTCACAGGGCGTAACAACGCTATGTTTATTTAAAAAGCTGCTCATCTCTCATGAATTAGTTTCTCGATGCCCTCAAAAAACAGGAAGAATTGATATTGGCCTCAAGTTATACATGAAGCCACGATCGCGCCCCTTTAAAATAAAGAAAACTTTAGGAACCCCAATCTTCAAGAAAAACACCTGCTACGAATAATAAAATATTTAAATGTGTTAAAATATCGCATATTATTTGAAGCACATGCTTTATCTGAGCCATCTGCGATCCGCGAGCAACGGAGGGTCTGCTTTTTCCAAGGGACAAAAATGCAGTTTGAGCTTTTGCCGTGGTTACAGGTAACAAGGAAGCACCATCACGTGTAGTGCATTCCATTAATTCCAGAGAATCCGTGTAATTTTCAGGGCTTGAGATGGAGATAAGATACTCGTTGGACCCGTGACAGTTTCTTTATAGATTGTCGGTGTGCACGGCTCAAAGAATATATTCACTTCCAGAGCACATATGTCTCTTTTACAGCGTTGCATGGCGTTGAATAGGTTTTTAAGATAAGACGTCCTGCTTATCCGAAACAGCCGATTTTTTTAATTTTTGTGCCGTTCAGAGCATTAAGGTCATCAGCGCTTTTTTTTTATGAAGCGTTCATATAGGCGATTTTTGGCAGTGATGGATTTTACAGATTCTGCATTAACTAACTCATGGCCTGCGGGCCTTCCGTGGCAGGTGTTTTTCTATGTAGGGAAAGCAGGGCAAATATATACTTTAATACTTTTCAATGAGGGCTTCATATTCTATATCTGCAGAATCGTTGAGCAATGCATATTACCACTGTGTTGCAAACTGCTGTAAAGAACGATCATTTAAGTTTCGGTACCTGATAGAAAGATTTCGAAGCGAAACCTTTACTGCTCCCCTCCGTAGCTTCTTCGCCGCGTGCGCCGTGTAGGCGCGTTTGACCTTGAACCGAGGGGAACCACGTGACAGCTCTGTCGTCACTCAGCCGCCGCCGACATCGAGCACCCGCCTCTGTATTTATAGGCCGTCGGTGTTCATTCTGTTCATTGCTGTTGGCGCTGAGAACGTTCAAGACTCCGATGACTTTGAGGAAAGAAATGGAGCATAACTGGCTCCCTGGGTCAGAGTACGCCTCAATCGCGCTTTGAGGTACGCGGCGGTGGTGAGAGACAGAGAGTTGTGGGCTGCATGCAGGAGCGCTGACAACGTTGTTGCAGACAAGCGGCACTGCAGCAACAGGCCGCAGCGTTCACCTGGTACCAACCTCTCGCGATCAACCATTAATTTAACTGCCGCCTGCCAAGGTGGCAGTGTGGACGCGCTGCCTATCCAGTGTGCGGAACGCACTCAACGTTACAGAGGTCAAGCCGCGTCTACTTGCCCGATACACCACAGCTTTCGCTCTCTAACCAGGTTCAGCGGTAGTTAAACCGCAGCTATTTCGGAGCTTGAAATTTAAAGCCTTGGCAAGCAAGCGACAGAAATATTGGAGAATGGCGACTGATATGAAGGTTCCAAACACCAGAGGGAAGTGGAGTATTATTAGCATTCGTGATGAAAAGTTCAATAAATGTCGATGTGGTAAGTTCTACGCGTGTCGCTTGGTTAATTACATTGACAAAAGCGTTATTCTCTAGAAGCTTATATTCCTGGCATTACGAAGAAAGCTGGTGTATCACTGCCCGCTCTCAAACAACTGACATTGAATCACCTGCATTCTTACCACAGTCACCGCATACATTTTTACACAGATCGATCAGTTCACTCCACCAGTTCTGCGGGGTCGGTGGTGATACCGGCCAGATTCATCTTCATGAAAGTGAAGATTACCTATCCAACATCTTCAACTGGTGCGGAACTCGCAGCCTTACGGGCTGCGGTAGAGCTCATTAATCAAGAACCTCCACATGGCTGGACGGTTTTCACCGACTCTAAAGCAGCCCTTCAAGCCCTGCAAGCTGCGCTACGACGCGGGTCGCAGGAACAACTTGTTGCTGAGATCCGTCTACTGTACCACGGCACCGTATCCAAAGGTCATCACATCATTTTTCAATGGCTACCAGGACACTGTGGTAATAACGGTAATCACTAGGCCGATGGGGCTGCGCGTTCTGCTCACAACGACGGACTTCCAGTGAGGATCCCAATATCAAGACCTGACGCTGCGTGTGGGCTTCGCCCTTTGGCGCTGGAGCTCAAACTTTCAGCGTGGAACACGGGAGAGTTTTGCAACCTCCGCATCAAGGCACTGGACACTGGACTGCGCCTTCGTCTTCCACGTAACTTAGCACATCGCGAAGCAACATTGTTATGCCGTTTATGGATCGGTGTTGCTTTTACCAACCACTATGCTTTCCGGATGGAGATGGCTGACAGTCCTGCCTGTGAAAGCTGTGGTTGTGAGGAGACCATCGCTCATCTTCTCTGTGAGTGCCCTGCATTTGCCAGTGCAAGACATACACTGTGCTGTGCCCTGGACCGCCTCGATCCTCGCCCATTAACAGAGCAAAAGATCCTCGGTACGTGGCCACAGCAGTCGACTGCCCTCAAGGCATACAAGGCACTCTTTGCCTACTTGAGAGCGACTGGATTGAGTGACAAATTGTGACAGCGTTGTGCGCGTGTGTGTTATGACTTTTTTCCCTTCTCCCTTCCTCCTTTTAGTCCCCTAATTCCTCTTCCCCAGTGCAGGGTAGCCAACCGGAACCCCTTTCTGATTAACATCCCTGCCTTTCCCTCATCCTCTTTATCTATCTATCTATCTCTAGAAGCTCGCAAAGGTCATCTCGTTGCAGGGTAGCACAAACTATCTATATTGAATTCGCTTCCTAGGACAAAACAGTAGTCATTCTCAATATCCATTCCAAATATGAGTGAAAGAAAGAAAAGAAAACAGGAAAATTTCCTCCTGGGGGTCTATCTGTAACAGAGATGACGAAGTCATTATCTTTTACGGTCAGTATTATAAAATTTGCAGCACTTTTTGAGGAAGGTTCAACAATATAGTGGACTAGAATGTCTCTTAGCAGCAGCATTAGACCAACACCCTTCTTTTTGCTACGATTTGAGGAGTCGACCTACAGCCAGATATATGAAGAACTTCTAAACAGTCACGACACCATGTCAATTAAATCATAACGATTGAAAAGGAATACTAAAATCTGTCAAGTAGGGCACTGGTTTAAGCTTCTTTATTTCGAGCATATTGAGCGTTTAGGTGCAAGCAGGGTAAACACTTACTGTTATTAGCTTCTGCCCTGCCCTTTCGGTCGCGTTCCTACGTGGCACAGGCGCTGATACAGAACGTACTACGCCCACCGCTATGGACAAGATTGTCACTGGAGAATACTGGTAAGGTTAGGTTACATTGCACATAAACACCCGGAAAGTAGAATATTGGACAGCCGCGCTGTAAAAAAGTTCGTAGAGCACAGGACGCAAGATTCAAGGGTCGTGCATGGGTTCGGATCCAACCGGCTGCATGTGGTTGTTTTTTCGTCGGCTTTCTTATCAATTTTATTGGGGCCATAAAATAATAACACTTAATTTTCACGTAATCAGCAACACAAACTGAAAAAAAAAATGTGATACTTGATTTGGGCAAGTAGGCCAATTGTTGATACCTGCGCTAGCTTAGCATGAATTACCAGTTGGAGCTACGACCTACTAGGTGGTATCAGGCTGCCTTCTGTTTCCCCAAAAATTCTTTTTCCGTTTAGCTACTGTGCTGACATCATTCGAATCACGTTCATCTCCTCGCCGCTGCCGCTCATTCCGCTTAGCTCGGTGATCTCAGGGGCGGTGCGGCATAATTAGCGTCCCAGGCTCTCGCTTGTTTACCACCGGCTACACCTTTTCAAGTAAGATGCCCGGTGGGACGATGAGTGGTGGCACACTGGCGCAAAACAGCTTCTATGACAGGTGTTGCCATCCCTGGCACTTGGGTTGCTGAGGTTGGGTGGCGGCCCAAGTTGCTCTTCCCGAGCACCGCCTCACGATTAAATGGGCTGCCGCCTGACAGGGTGGGCCGGTTGTCTGCCACCCGGTGGCCAACTGAGCTGCCTGCCACAATACCGGCTTCAGACAATCAGGCAGACAAACAAACAAACTGAGAGACAAACACACAACGACCAAACGCGGGTGATAGCCACTGTGAATACTACTGCACTAAAAAGTATTTTACGCTGCCAAAACACACAAGCCTTTATGCCCTTTCAGGGTCACAGTGTCCGAGAATGGCACCTGGCAAAAGCTCGTGAGATGCTATTTTCAAAGGCTCCTTAACACCTTAAAGACTGAAGATCCGTTCCACATCGGAAGTTCCAAACCCAACGCGGTGGCTCAATGATGATGATGCTAGGCTACTGACCCTAAAGACGCAGGTGTGATCCAGGCTTTGCCGGCTAAATTTCGATGGAAGCGAAATTCTAGAGGCCCGTGTACTGTGCGGTGTCACTGCATGTTAAAGAATCACAGGTGGTCGAATTTTCCGGAGCCCTTCACTATGGCGTATCCCTCACAACAATTGGTCGACAACCTAGAACAGAGTTCCTAGTGTGTAGTAAATCGTTTTTCAAATGACATCGAATACCTTTATTATTCAGTGCCTGAAGGAGAGTTTCTTTCGATGCTCCGTGAAACGATATCTGAAAGCAGAAGAAATAGCCTTCCAGTACTGCGCGGGAACCATCAGCCATTCATCCCTTCCACTGCTCAAATTCTATTTTGTTTCTACAGATATCTCTACAGAAGGACATTTCTATATACAAAAAAATTAACGTTAGTTTAGCTTTGGTTAAACCGAGGGAAAAGCGGTAGCTTCACGATGGTTTAGCCTCGCAAAGTCTTCTTATGCTATGCTTATGTCGTTTATTTGGACTTTCCCAGACTAAACGATCCTGAAGCAACCGCTTCTCCCTTGGCTGAACCAAAGCTAAACCAGCGGTAATTTTTATGCACTCCTGAAGGCGTGGCGTCAGGGCCTTGAACGTGAACAGCACATGTGGACTTCGTGCCTAGGCTCGCCGGTGCTCCTGCCGTCATGTACTTGGTTTAGGAGAACCTGACGTCCGCCCGATCACGTAAACGCCGCGATTCAGCTCCTCGCGGAGCCAAATAGATCACGTCCCCCGATTTGTTTGACCTTGACTTGAGCTTGACATGACCTTGACGCTCGTTTTGACCTTTATTTGTCCTTGAAATTAGCTTGGTCTTTGGCCTTGGCCTCGACCTTTAACCTTTACAATGGCTTGGCTATTGCCCTGAGCAATGACCATTCACTGGTTCTCCAAACTTACAAACTGAAGGCTTCGCGTTCGCTGAGGCTTGAAGGTCATTGGAAGTACACGGTGATTTCAAAACGTTAGTTCTAGTAGTGAATCTGCCATTTCAAAACGAGGCATTTGTATAGGTTCTTCGGTTGCACCTGTGTTATGCGACATATTTTTTTCCGCGATTGACAAGCGCATTCAAGCCAATATATCTGAGCTGCCTGTCGCAAAACTGTTCAGGTAAGTTGATGATTTCTTCATCATTTTTAGCAAATGTCATGTAACAAAATATGACGTAGTCAAGGAAGTGTTGAGCAGTTTTTCGGCTTGGTTTGGTTTATGGGGGTTTAACATCCCAAAGATACACAAGCTATGAGGGACGCCGTAGTTAAGGGCTCCGGAAATATCGACCACTGGGGGTTCTTTAACGTGCACTGACATCGCACAGTACACCGGCCTCTAGAATTTCGCCTCCATCGAAATTAAACCGTCGCGGTTGGCGCCGGATCGAACCCGCGTATTTCGGGTCAACAGACGAGCGCCATAACCACTGAGCAACCGCGGCGGCTCAGTTTTTCGGAGCGCGGTGCTGGGTTATGTATCACTTGGGAATATCCTACAGATGGCCGTATTCAGTTCTTAGGGATTTAATTAGATTTCACCAACCTAAATACGTGCTGTACCTACCATCCACGAACCGAGAGGCGTCTATTGCGCTTTGACAGCGCTCTCTTCAACTTTGTTAAGCGAGGGTTCGTGTCATCCTGTTCTCATGAAGCTGCAACAAAATCCTGCACGCTCCGCATGGCCGCTAGCATTCAAGAGCAATTCAGCCGACTGCAAGAGGAAAGATTCCCTGTATACCTTATACTAGCAGTGTGTGAAAGCTTTTTTCAAAAACTGAAAACAAAAACAAGACTCCTACCCACATAGGGCCATATTTTCTTAGGTTTTCACATAAATTCGAGAAGCTGGCAGCGTTTTCTAACTTCCAAGTTTTTTTTTCTCTCTGGCCGATGTAATCTTTCCAAATTCTGCATTAAGAATAGAAAAAAAGACGGGATGACTGCACGACGAAACATAAACAAAGTTCACGGAATGCAAGGCGAACGTTATGAACAGAATTCCTATCAGCTGCGGGCGTCTTTACATTGGGCAGACAGGAAGATGCTTCATTGAGAGAACGAGATAACATTGATTATGCGTACGTAGCAAATCAGGAAGTAACCTTGCGAATCACTGCAAAGCGTGTGCAACAGAGCAAGAGAATGGATGCTATCCAAAAATAACACAGAATGATAACGTGCAGGCTAAGGCTTCAAGCCTGTGCAGTTTAACGCACTAAGATTTGAAAAGCAGCCGTCGGTGGCAGAAGTCTTGCGCGCACTTAGCAGTTACCAGGAAACAGAATCCCCACGAAACAAAGACACGTCATGGTTTTCTATCACTCTGTCCTTGCAGGAAAGCGAGTACATTGCTGCCAAATGTACAGCAAATGAATAAAATCGCACGCGTGCGAATTTGGTCGTGAGCCGACAAGCAGGTTGTGCCTCACGCACATACCAATGTTCGGTAGACGGACTGCATGACACAAGAGAAAGCATGAAACCTCATGTTACCCCGTTGAAGAGCGTGTTTAGAGCGGAGAAATATTTAAAGAGTGACAAACGCTTGTTTCGCATATTTTGTACTTCAGTGAGTGGGAGAGCCACTAAGTTTAAGAAGGATGTCCGCAGCAGTTGATTCTGAGTAGCACTTATGTATAGGATGGACACTTAGAGGATAAGAATAAAGTCTGGAATTAAGTTGAAGAAATTGCCACGTGCTAATGAAAGAAAAATTTACTGCCGTGATGGTAAGAGATAGGAGAGCAGAATTCGGTATGGAAGAACCACTAATTTATAAATAACCTAGTTGAAATTAACAGTAGATCGGCGTGGGCAAGGCATGTCAATGTGAAGGGAGATAAGTTGTTGCTTGGATTAAGGAAATGGATTCTAATCCGTACCGACTGGTTAGAGACACGTGGAGCACGACAAACACCCTAAACGCTAAATGACGCGAGTAGGTAGACGCGAAAAACGCCCGCCCTTCTCTTTGTTCCCTTCAACCGGCCGCCACACCGATGACATCCAGGTCTGACGCCTAACAAAGAGCGTAGAGCCGTGAGTTGACGTTACCGCCTCTAATGTATGTTACCTCAAGAGACTAGTGCCGGTACCTTTTGCAGAGCAAGGATAATTAAAATGCGTCCTAGGTAGAGCTCGATGCAATGTTTGCAGAAATTTTCTCTAGAACATCTCACTATAATGTGATGAATACCACACATTAGAAACTCATGTTACTGGCGCATAAAAAACCTGCCGTCGTGTGTAGGTGATAGAATATTTACATAGAACTCGCGCAGAGTGCAAGAGCAGCGTACGGAATATGACAAATTAGACGCAGGTCTCATCAGCAAGCCAGAGGCCTTCTGCCAACACTAGAACTCCTTTATTGGAGGCCCCGCTCCTATCATTGGTTGAGGAAAGAAGCTGGCGGTAAGTGAAGTCCTTTTTCCAAAGCTGGCACGTTGGCTATGGCGGATGCCATAATAAACGGCTCCGGATTCATTTCGACCTATAGAGTTTATTAGAAACATCAGATCAAAGTCCAGTTTAGGCTTTTTTTCAAATCGCCTTTATCAAAATGCGACCTCTCTGGCAATGATTTCAAACAGCGACCATGTCCCCAGCAGCGGACAGCGTTAGCCGCTGAGCCAGCGCGGAGACTGAAAAGGCACTCGCTAGCAATCAGGCTTCTTTTGGAGTCTCAAAACACGAAAACAGCTCCCGACAAAATCAGCAGGCAGTATAGCCAACACCTGCAATGCTCCTACGTGAATGTTTAGTCATACGTTTAACCCTAAAAATTAAAATGGCCTTGTGCCCACTTTATCTAAAAGGAGCCATGTCCCAAACATCGTTACCTTACTTAGTAACATTAGCTTCGTCATCGATAAAGAGGTTTAGTTTGAAGAAGCGAGCATATAAAAATGTAGTAGACTCCCTTGCGTAGCAAAATTTCAAGTTTGGCTTATTGTTTTGAGGCAGTTAGCAGGACCTTTGCAGTGCAACAGGACGGCACAGAAACAGGGTGCACAGGAGAGCGCTACTTTCAACAATAGTTTATAAGAGAGAAACACACAGAAGTTATGTTGCAGAGGACGGATGGTTTTTTTGCCACGTTCTTCAATGTTTGATATCTATCAAAAAAGCCGCTCTCATTCTTGCGCAGAATCAGTGAAATCGAACTCCCGCAGCCGGACCCAGTTTTTCTCAATATGGTAAGCTTCAGTCACATACCGGCGCGATCACATCTTTACAATTAGTTTATAGGGTTGTATCGTGCAGTAGATCCCGGCAACTCCAATTACCGCATTTTCTTCGGTGTACAGGACGGTTGGAGCCGATGCCTGTTCTTAACGAAGTCTTGCGCTCCTGAAGCCTTTCATTAATGCACCGGCCTGTCCGGCCTACCTATACCTTCTTGCAAATGAGTGGGATGCTATAGCGCACTCCTTCTTTGCAGACTACATACAGCTTAGCATACCTCTTTCTGCAGCCAGAAATTTCTTTGTTTTGCCCAGACATTTTCTGACGCAAGGAGCGAAGTTTGCGTGGAGTAGAAAATACGAATGGAACCTTGTATTTTGTGGCTGTCTGGTTCAGGTTATGAGCGACATGGTGCGTTTATGGTACCACGGTAGGTTTGATCCTCTGAGCAGAATCATCGCTTTGTACCCTTCTTCCCACTTCAACTTTTTGCAGTAATGCTTCAGCAACTGCAGACTGTAAAGAAGTAGGAAATCCAGCTGATTTCAGTTCAGTCACCTGTGTGTCAAAGCTATTTTTCTCCAAATGGCAACATGACTTAGAGAGGCTGGACAGTGCCCCAGAGCGAAACTATCGCTCGTTTTACTGTTCTAGAATGTCGGAATTGAAAAGAAGCAGTTTCTTCCAGGCGCGAGGGGTCTGTTCATCCAGCGCACCTGGTCGTTTATGAAAATGGTATGTAAATAATAAAACAGTATGTGTGTGTCAATTTGAACTTTATGTGTGAAATTTAAGGATTTGTAGCGGCACTGATGAAAATCAAGTTGGCGCGACCTGCCTCGCGCAAACCAGAAGCTCTCTCGTGCAACAGAGAACGATTTCCGCAACCGACCAGGTCAGCAACGTCAACAGCCCGCTCCGCTGGCTTACCAGCCGCGGCCTAGGGTCGTGGACTCTCTCCCGGACTCTCTTCTAGTCCCACGTTCGCCTGCTCCCTCAAGCACGACCCCAGTGAGCACAACTGTTATTCCTGTCGCGAGGCCCGCATGCACGCCACCAGAGGACCTTGTCGCACCTCACGCGCCACCCGCAACGCCTGCCACACATCCCTGCCCGCCTGGTGCCTTCACCAGTGCCTGTGCCTCCGCGACAATCGAGACAGCCCTACTGTATGCTTGCCATTCCGACAACTACGCCCCGGACTTGCTTCTTGTGCCCCCAGCCACCCGTCTCACTGCCACAGTGAGCTCGGTTTTGCATAAAGCCGCTGCGCCCCGTCGACCACTTCGATCACTTTCCTACGCGGCAGCCCACATCCCACGCTGCAGACCTCCAGCCCACTGTCGTGTTCCGTCTTTTCACCCTCGCCAGCGGCTGAGGCATCCCCTCGTCTTCTACGGCAGGTGTTTACGCACGCCATCCCTTCGTCTACACCATCTGGGCCAGCGCAAAGCCCATATCGGCCGTAACTCCCGCCGGGGGTGCATTGTCTGCAATGACATTTTCCGGCCTGCTTCAGCCAAACTGGCGGCCCCACCAGTATACCTTCCGACTGCGGCACGCCTAGCTCGCCTCCTTTTCCTCGACTTCTCCGGCCTGTTCCACACGTCATCATCCTCATCCTTTGGCTCCATTCGCCCTTTGCGCAGCAGCCAGGCTCGATCGCCTGAGTTTGTTTCATCCACCCGGTGGCCTTTACGAACCTAACCGTGTCCTGGACTTGATTCACCTGTACAAACTCGTACATACCGTTTTTTTTTTCCTTTAACGCGCACCGCGCTAAGAGCGGGGGGGGGGGGGGGAGCATCTGTAGCGGCGCTGACATCGCCAGCGGCGCTGATGAAGATGAAGTTGCCGCGATCTGCCTCGCGCAAACCAGAAGCTCTCTCGTGCAACAAAGAACGATTTCAGCAACCGACCAGGTCAGCAACGTCAACAGCCCGCTCCGCCGACTCACCGCCACGGTTACCGGGACGTCAAAATAAATATGGTTCACCTTCCACAAATTTACTCAGTTGTTTGGAAACAAATATAACTCGCGAAATTATCTGGGTAGATAAAAGGAAGATTTTTTCTCAAAACAACCTGGAAAGCGTCGGCGTGCCTAAAAACTTTAAGAATATTTTCTCGTTTTAAAACCACCGACAAGATTCGACCTATCTCTTCAAGGAAGATATTCCACAATATTGGAGCAACACATGATTCATTGCAAATTTCCTTTTCTTCCATGTATAACTTATCTCGAAAGAAACCTGTTGTAGAGCGCAGGTAAAATTCTATGGACTCCATAAGATTATCAGCCGATATTGCAGCGGAATTCTGTCAATCCAGAAAATCATTTTGTCAGTGCAAGAAATTACCTATTCAAACAATTTCTTATGAGGGATGGAGTAAAATAGGCCAACAGCATCCACAGTAAGGAACCGCAGAAGGCTCCTACTCTTATTGTTGTCGTGCCGCCACATGAAGAAATCCTAGCATTTACTCTTCTACCTTGCGAACGGGAAACAGCATGCGAAAGTTCCGTGCTCGTGAGTGATACTTCTGCAGCTTTATTGAAGAAACACTGGGTGAAAAAATTGCCATGCTCATCAGATAAAGGTCTCGCGCACCCATCGCAGGAGTGCTATCCATATTTCAACATCACGCGTTAAGTCAAGTTTCAAGCAGCATTCCTGAAAAAGAATTAAAGACGTATCAACAGACGCCTCATTCCCGCTACACGAACAAAAATAATATGCAGGAAAATTTTACCTAGCGCTCTCAAATGCAGTGCAAACCTTATAGTTATGGCGGCTAGCAAAGAGCACAAGGCACACTTTAGTATTACTGTTTTTATCAAAACTGAAAATGAATGTACTTAAATTGTTAGAACTTCTGGCCTCAACGCTAGATAATGGTTTTGAGACTGAATACAGGAAAGAGCTGCAGAGCGCATAATTTAACCGGACACAAAATATCCGTGGGTTAAAAAACGATGTAATTGCTCAAAGGAAAACTAGGCGTCAGCGCAGGCGTAGACGCCATGTGCGCATTAAACTAGAAATTTCATCTAAAAAACGAGATTGCTAAACATTTATCCGGGACTGGGTATTCTTGAGTTTGCCGCTGCCTAGTGGTGTAATCTACGTGAGCTTCTTCTCACCGCATTCATGTTAGCTATTTTGTCTGCTCTTCCTGCCAATTCTTTCTTGATAAACGGCGATGCATTTATAATTACTTATTATTTTTATGTATTTCTGCTTAGTATCTGCAATAAATAATCTCTCAATACTGCCTACACCTCCAGCGCCAGTCCCGTGTCCTTGCGTTTCTTTCATGTGCTTGTTTTGTTACCGCTAAAAAATGCCGTCTTAATCTGAAAACCATTTAGCCCGTCAGCAAGTTTTTAAATTATTTGTCTACACCTCAAGGTTTGTCAGTTTGTTCCGATGGCAATGAAATTACGAATCGCTGTGCCGCTATTTGAAATTTTCGCATTCCCCCAATCGCAGCGTTTAGGCAGTAATACGATAGCGCGAAAAATGATATATTACATGTTATCACTTGCAAAGGCTAGCGCGAGACGATCGGCTAAAGAATGACGTGCATTTACAATCAACCACAGCGAGTTACAAATACCCCGCGACATAGCACAGAGAACAAAGGAATCGAATGCCTAAGAGTGGCGCTGGGCGCCTCGTAGCAGAGTCGCTTCGGTCCCTCCGCACCCACATTATAGATGCTTAAAATAATGCTAAATACAGAGCGGAGGCCGTGGCTACTGATCTAATATGCATGTGCATTATACATTTCGCGCCCAACTATGGTTTAGTCTTGTTGCATTTATTACTGGAAAAAGTATCAATTCACGGCTTCATCCGGAGAAAGTGTGGCTTTTATTGGTGTGCTAAAACACAGGCGTGAAGAAAAATAGCCCCTAGACATGAATCTTTCGTATCATATAAAACAAGTAGGAGGCCCAACTAAAGAATTATTTGCGTGCATTTTTCTCGTCTCTTGTCGTTGTATTTCATTTCTTCTGAACCGCGCTTTCAGTGTATCTTCAACATTGTATCTTTAATATCTAGGGCCCGCGGTCTACGACTGCAAAGTCTGGCACCCATTCCTCCAATTACCTCTCGCTCGCTCCCCCCCCCCCCAAAAAAAAAAACCCAACCTCACCATGGACGACTTGGGAACCGGTGGCTGCACCAAGGTAGGTGAGGGAGGCCCTTCGGTCCACTTCACATGGTCCCCCCTCCCGGATCTTGCTGTGCACTTGTTTTCAGACCCGCCCTTAATTTTGGGATACGCAGCACGATTGTAGGTGCGAGAACATAACTTCGTTTTATTTCATTGCCGTGCGCATGTGCATGTTTCCTCACGAGGCAAGGAATCCCTCACAGGTTCTACAAATAATGCTGCGACAGTTTCCGTCGATCGCCCATATTAAAGACAGCGCTGTCATGCGCATGCGAATGCTCGTCTGACTAGCTTCATCTCAGAAACAAATTTGCAACCTACAACAGAAAGTTAAGGCACCCGTTCTTTGAGGGCATGAGGGTTGCTTCAGTGTTGTCGCGCAGATTTCAGTAAGGATGCTTGCCACAAGGGAGACTACATTCACTGCCTACTGCGCCATTATGCAATCACCTACTAGCTATGTATGCTTGAGAAATTAAGCTCTCCACGTCGTCTTAAGAAGCTTCTCATACCGCGCAGCATGTGGATCCTGACGAAATTGCTCTGTTCTCACCACCTTCGAACCAGTAGGTATTTGTGGTTCTTTATTTCATAAGAAGAATTTTAGTGTCAAGCAACACACTGTGTGGACTTCAATGCGTTGAGGACGCGTATTTCAATTTCATATGAAGAAGTGGCATTAAAGAGCGTTTTAAATGAATATGGGAAAACAGCTACGGGAGCTGTGTGTTCCCTAATATGGTGCTTGCTGATTTTGAAACCCGAGCAACGACTGGCACATTGTTAAAGAGTGAGGGCAAACCGGCGCCGGCTGACAAAAACTTACTAGAGCTAAGCTTACCTGCTTAGCGCATTATTACGGAAAATCTGTTTGGAATTAGCGGTGTTCGAGGCATGTGTGGTTGGTCTGGCGCATGCGTTCAACGAGGATGGTAGCAATGGCACAAGCACCCGACAAGCCAACTGAACTCACAAGTAGCTACTTGGCTTTGGTTTCCTATTTTCCATAGGTTCAGCTACTTCGCTTAGCCTCTCTTTCTGAGCATGTTCAGCTACTTAGCTTTGATGAGTTTGTTTCGAGCACGTTTTCGTTCTAGAGGCTCACGCCTTCTGTTTCCAACTCGACTGGCCGCTGGGCTTCGCTGCTTTATGAGCCAGTACCACCGCTATCGGCGCGGTCTTCCACGTATCAGATGGGATGTGAACACGATTTCAATATTTCCATAAAAATGAAGAATATACACTTTCACCGGCAAGGCCAATCTACGAGCACCCCATGGTGCACACTTTTCCAAACGTCCGTCGTGGACTCCTCTTCTTCGCACCCCTCCACGTGGCACTGAACTCCGCAGCTGCGTATTTTGAGGGAATGAAATGGCGCAGTAACAGTTGCATTAACTAAAGAAGACGGCGCGACAGACGAAGACAAAGAAGGCACATAAAACGACAGGGCCGGCACCACTAGCAACTTAATTTGCTTAACTTAATGAGCGTGCTAGAGAACAGTGCCGAAATCTACGCAATAATGAACGCAGCTTCCTAGTGGACCATTGCAAATTGTGCAGCAATTGTCGTCGTGTATTCGAAAAAATTATTTTCTTGAGGATTGGAAAGATCAGGATTGAGAGGAAGATTGTGAAGATCCTAAAGGAAGATTCTATTATATTAAGAAAGAGGAAAGCAGGTGCATTAGCAAGCCGTCCATTACGCTTAGCAAAGAGGGCGTATCTTTTCTAGAAGGATTTCTTTGGGTGTTAGGTGGTCCTTGGTTTCTGTAGTTTTTCGTTCTTCCCTTTGGAGTTCAGATGCAGTTTTTTTTACGTAATGGCCTTGTTCGTACGGATTTCTTTCCGTTTTTAGGCCTTTGACGCAACTTCCGTCTCAACACTTCATTTTTCACTATTTTCCACGTTTCTTGTTGGTCACCTGACTTCACTCCTTCCGTGGTTGCTGTTTATCGTTTTCTGTTGTGAAAGCTTTTGCCATAATCTCACTTTTCGCCTTGTTTTGTAAGACTTTGGTCTTAGCCCTTCATTTAACATCATTTTTTTCCGTGTTCCATGACTGTCATGTGATATCACTCATCACACGATTTTTGTTTCTTTTTGTTTAATGGTTTTTCCTTAGTCGTGCTTTTTTTTGCTCACTATGCTAGTGTATTTTTGTTCTTTTTCTTGTCGCTGTTCCGAAGCTTTCTTTCCTCCTGGATGGTCATGACAAAAATAGGTTACTGTGGTTTTTCTCGTTCTGCTTATATGATATGTTTATTTCATGTATGTACAGCGTGCCTTGGTTCCATGGGCCTGCGTATACGGGTGCTTGAACGTGTGATAAAAGAATTCAGTTGCTAGCTGGCGCCGGTCCTGTCGCTTTATGTGTCCTCCTTTGTCTTCGTCTCTTGCGCCGTCTTCTTTAGTAAGTGAGGACAGTTACTGCGCCATTTCATTTCCTTAAAAGACACAGCTGCGTAGTTGAATGCCACTGCTGATGGCTGTGAAGAAGAGGAGTCCTACGACGGACGTTTAGAAAAGTGTGCGCCGTGGAATGCTCCTGGATTGGCCGCGACGGCGAAAGGGGATATTTTTCATTTTTACGAAAATGTCGAAATCGTGTTCACATCCCAACTGAACGTGGAAGACCACGCCGATAGCGGTGGTACTGGCTCATAAAGCAGCGAAGCCCAGTGGTCAATCGAGTTCGAATGTCGTAATTATTAGTGACATGAAGGGAAAAGGGTGGCGAAATTTCCGAAAAGAGTAGATTTTGTTTTCGTGTAATTTAAAATAGCTATTATTTTCTTTACATGGTCCAGTGTTTCATTTATGCGCACGAGAAATCAACATTTTTGGAAGCTTAGGCGGCAACCAGCCAAGCCCTTTTGACACCTGCTCGGGATCTGTGCCTCTCCTAAACTCTATTTTTTTTTCAACGTCCATTTTGCTCACGTTTAGCGGGATGGCTGTCACTCATCTGCAACAGTGAAAAGCTCGGTAGAGTAAAAAAAAACACAAGGGAAACAAGCTGCCCAACGGAACACTTATCTCTGGTCGGGGACGCTCGACTGATACAGTGATCGACAAACTTCAGATATATTATGGCTTGGCCATTAGGAGACATGTTGGAAGCACGGACGAGATGCGAAAGGCCGTATGGTCCACCTATTGTCATACGGCGTCCACTAATGCCCATCCTTCCCATGGCCTCCGACCAAAGGGTCCTGACACGTAGTGCCGAAGAGGAAGACGAAGACGAAGATCATCTGAGGACCCTACCTACAGATATAGCAATAGCCACTGATGCATCGCAATGCAATGAAAAAGCAGGTGCGGGAATTTTTGCTCGCATTTAGACTGGTCCTTTTCTCTGCGCCTTCCAGATTTCACCCCTATTTTTCAAGCAGAGTTTCTAGCAGTTGTACTTGCTCTACGCAAGCTAGACCCCTCTATTACAGCAGTTGCAGTAATTACTGATTCTTTATCTTTGTGTTCGTCCCTCGCTGCACATGTTGACGGTCCCATTTTATCAACTTTCTTATCCCTACTTCCTCCGCATTTGAGCCTTGTTCATTTACTATGGGTTCCCGGTCACAGCAGTGTGACAGTAAATGAGATTGCTGATAATCTCGCAAAGGCTTCCCTCAGCGGCCCCGTGTTGCCAATCATCCCGGCTACAGCCTATATGACAGCATCTAGATTTCGGCGACGTGCGTTTTTAAGCACGCAAGACACATCACTTTTAACATCGGCGGATTATGAGCACCTTAAATATTATTGGAACAGGAAAATTTGTTGCTCTCGGCAGCTTGAAGTATCACTGACGAGGCTGCGCTGCCGCATCCCCCCTCTAAATTTCTGTTTACACAAGTCGGGTTCGGCGCTCTCTCCCCTTTGTGCATTTTGCCGTGAGCCTGAATCTATTGAACATTTTTGGCTGTATTGTCGCCGATTCAACTCTCTGAGAAAAAGGTTGCTGGAGGAGCCCTTGCAGCATCTTGGCCTTAGTTTGAGCAGCCCGCTCTTGCTATCATTTGGCGCCACCACATTTGGGTTCAGCCACAGATCTGTTTGTCCCGCTGTCCTAAATTTCCTGATAGAATCTCACCGACTGCCTTGCTAATTGTTCCAACCTTTTCTTTTCTATCAATTATTACATTTTAACTAAATCATTAATATTTAATCCCTCTTTTTATTACTTTTCTTAAAATTTTAAAATCAAAACACTCATCCCTTTTCTGTTCATGAAGAAATATTCACCGGTGTTGCGCTCCCACGTGCTTTTCCTTTTTTTTAACTGCGTTCAGGTGAATAGCCACCCGATTCTTGGCCGATCCCCCAGTGTGGGTATGTGCAATCTTTTGATAGGCTAACAACAACAACAACAACGACCTACTGTCGCCTCAGCTCTGGTTCTTTGCTTATTGTGCCTAATTTACCTATTTTTATTTGAATATTCGAGGACGGCTACATCTTCAAGGGGGTACTGTCCCTACGGGAAGAGTACGGCTGCTCCGGAGCCGCATGTCTAAAGGGACCACGCCAATCTGAGGGGGCTGGCTCGGAAGAGGCGGCCATGGCTTTCCAGGCCATGCCATGGAGCGACCAGAACATGGAGACGACCACCCGTCCATCGAGACCTCATCGCTCAGTGGGGATGAGTCAACGATCGTGGACGGTGACGAGCCAGTGGCCGATATGGCTGACGTGAACAACGAGGGCTTCAAGTTGGTTAGTCATCGCAAGCAACGAACGGTCGGGATCCCGGTAGTGGTTGAGCCCACACAGAAAGGTGTTGATTTAAGACAGAGGAATCCCATCTTGCTTTTCGCGGCCATTCAATCACTGCTGGATCAGCTCCGATTCGTAGTCTATTCACCATGCAAGAGGCTCTTCAGCTGGATGTCTCGACAGAAGCGCAGGTTGACAAGCTTCTGCAGTGCTCTCAGATTGGTGACATCAAATTTAACGTGCGATTAGCCCATTCCTATATGAAGATCACCTGTGTTATTAAGGGTGTACCAAAGTCGTATTCAGAAAGCGACCTACTTGATTACTTAAAACCACAAGGTATTTTGCGCGTGAAACGACTCGTGCGTCGTGTGGAGTCTCAAGAAAAAGAATGGGCTGCGAAACCTTCCAACTCTATCGTGCTGACATTTGCTCCCAACTCAGAGCGCCCAGAAGCAAAAAAATTAATCTGGAATTCACAAAACACGCAGTTTCCGATTTCACTGAAGCTCCTGCACGGTGTTTTAGATGCCAACGGTTTGGGCATGTGGGCAAAGTTTGCACAAAGGATCAACGCTGTAAGCGGTGCGGAGGCGACCACGACTTCAAAACCTGCAAGACCGATTTTGCTTGCGCCAATTGCGGTGCTGATCATCCAGCGAGTTCCAGAGGCTGCCCCTTCCGTGTGAGCGCTCTGCACCGTCGAATATCCTTTATTGCTGGTCCCAAAACCCAACCGACTGAGACGCCTGTGCTAGGATTAGACGAGTTTCCAGTGTTGGAGTCTGATGATGTTGCTTTACCCAACAATGTCCTTAAGAGACCTGAGCCCAGCAAGACGCCAAGGTCCATTGCGTGCGAGTCGGTTGTTCGACCTCCAGCAAATAGTGTCCTTGTTCCTGAGCGACCGGATCACAGCCAGTCTTAGCTTGGCACAGACAAGTGACAAGAAAACCAGCTACTGTGGCCAAGAGTGTGTCCCCGTCGGCATCCTTTCTCGATGTTGTGAGCGCGTTGCGCAAAATATGTAGCTCAAAAATCAAGGTGTGTCTGACCTTCATGTTTTGTTTGGGGCCTTGCGTTCACATGTTCCAGCGATGCCGCCTATAACCCTGAAGAACCTCCTAAAGCTGGTGCTTTCTCTCAATTGAGTCCCTAATTACCACCTTCGCAGCGAACTTCCTTTCCATTTAATATGGATGGTGTTCAACCTCATGGATCTAGTATCCGCCGAAAAGTGCCATTTATAGTGCAATAAAACTGCGCTGGGATTTTAAGAAGGTTAGCTGAACTAAAACTATTCTTGAAAGAGACTCGTATTCCATGGATATTGGAGCTGTCGGAAGCTGGCCTGCCAAGCGGAAGATGTTTGACTGGATATGTCGCCCATAAAAACTGCAGCATAAAGTCATTTCCTGCAAGAAGTGCCGCGCTTTACATCAGAAGGAAAATTTCACATGTTTCTCTAAGCGTTACCGATATTTGCGCGGATGACATTTAGGTAGCGGCTGTAAGAATACAGCTCGGCTTTCGAACCCTTTCTATTGCATCCGTGTACGTGTCCCCAGGGAAGAAGATAGCATTGGATTTGTTTCTACAGCAGCTCGGCGACCACTGCCCAGCTCCTCGAATCATCTGCGGTGATTTCAACTCCCATCATGCCATCTGGGGTGAGAGGAACGCGGACTCCCGTGGACGAAACTCGTAGACGTTATTGACAGTTTGGACCTGTGTGTTGCCAATGACGGAAGCTCCACTATCTTCCGGCCTCTAGCCTCAGCGACAGCTATAGACCTGACTCTGCACTCACCTGACGTCCGGGTGAGGTTGTCAACAGCGCCTGACCGCATGGGAAGTGATCACTATCCGACTTTTGTGCTTGCTGCCGGCTTTCGTGTGGGTTGTCGTAAAATCTGCAATGTGGTCAACTGGGACAAGTACAGTGAGCACCTAGAACGTGTTTCTGGTGGTGGTATTGACAAAATGATTTCTAGTAAGCTGGCAGCAACTACGGCGGTCAAGTTACCTGATCATTTTCCGGCCCGGATTCAAAACTCAGGAACGTTTGCGCAGCAAGAAGGGCAGGAGCGCCAACTTATGCGGAAGAAGGACGACAGGAACTTGAAGGTGACCTTCAATAGGCTGAATTCTGCCATTCGACTGCACACGAACAAGCTCTATAGGTTGCAATTTGCCTCATTCTGCGCTAGTTTGACTGTGTTCTCACCGATGACGAGCATATGGCGAGTTATTGGCAGCCTTGCTGGAGAATCTCGCTCTTCGAAGCCTTCTGCAGCTCTTGCAGTACGCAAGGAAAAACCTATTGCGTACTTGGCAGAGGAATTTGCAGACGAACTTGCACGTGCGAATACTAGAATGGATGCATATACACCACCTGCTTCCTCCAGGTCTATCATGGACGTCCCGTTCACGCTTCGTGAGCTTCAGACTTCGCTCAGTGGCCTGCGGCCCTGGTGTACACGAGGTCCCGACGTCACCACCAACCAAATGCTGCACAATCTGCCATGGAACTCAGAAAGGAGCTCCTAAACTTCATCAATCGTGTTTGGGAGACTGGCGATGTTCCTCCATCATGGAAGGTTGCGCATATAGTTCCAGTCCTGAAGCCTGGCAAAGACATGACGGACCTTGCCTCGTATCGCCCTGTGTCATTGACCTCCAGTGTAGCTAAGTTGATGGAGAAGCTGGTAAATGAACGCTTATCGTGGTAACTTGAGGACAGTAAGGCACTGCCAACATATATGACAGGATTCCGCCGAGGTCTTAGTGCCCAAGATAGCGCCTTAGACTTGGTGAGTCACATTGCACACAAGAGAGCTTTCGGCCTTTCCACCTTAGTCATATTTCTTGACGTTGCAAAAGCTTATGACAACGTGCTTCAGACCTCAATTCTGATCAGTTTGCAAGGCATGGGCATACAGGACCATATGTTAAGATTCAATTACGAGTTTATAAGTGATCGTGCGATTCGTGTATTGTTAGGGAGTACCTTAAGCACCGAAAGGGTTCTATCACGAGGTGTGCCTCAAGGAAGTGTTCTTTCCCCCACGCTCTTTAAGGTTGTAATGGCTGGCCTTCCCAATTCATTGCAAAAACATTGCAGGCAAGTGCGTATGTCAATATATGCTGACGACATCTGTATTTGGATTACTGGCTACCAACACAAGCGTTTAGCCCTGATAGCTCGACAGGCTATAACAAACCAACTTTGCAAATATGGTAGCAAAATCTCGAACGCCTTAAAATGAAGGATAATCGAGTATGCAGAAAAAGCCTTCAAATTATTGTTTTCGAGCCAATGATTGCAACAACATTGGGAAACCGCCACTAGAGAGAAGCCATTTCTCTGTATTAGTTCTCAAGGCTATCTTCAGCAACTATTGCATTCGCGCTCTTCCGCATCAGTGTTCTTGGCTGATCTCAATCCCCTACGCAAATTACTGTTTATAAAAATTGCGAGTACACTTGCTTTATCCCTGAAAGGTACTGGTGCTGTCATGGAAATCACAAAAATTCTGGCCAGTTTTTTCAAGTCTTAACAAAAAGCACATAAATCTAGACTGGCAAGCGCTTACTGCTTATCGCTTCGACTTTGATGTGCACTGTGTTGGGCGTTCAGCTATGAAATAACCCGTGTTAATCATGAATGAAGAAGTTCCAAACGTAATTCATAGTGCTGTAGCACCACAAGGATAAGGACGGAGACGGAGTGACACAAGTGCTCACTAACAACTGACAAAACTTATTAGAAGCACGTCCTTGTCCTTGTGGCGTCACAGCACTATGAATTCGTAACAACTCGCCCAATTTTCAACCCTTTTCCAAAGAAAAACTAGCTAAATTTGAATAGTCTGTGTTCTTTTTGACACAGCGTGTAGTCAGTTTTTCGCGTATATGCTGCACTAGAATGCGCACTCCGTCCGGAGGACTTAGATCCGGTTATGATAGGCCAAAGGCACTCAGCAATCGCCAGTGGGCTCCCTCACGAAGTAATTTTCTTACCCGAAAGGCGTTCACCTCATCGTAATGTGATGTCCAGTTGTGGTACACATAACTCTGCAAAAACAGCGTTCCAGGCACCACACGAGGCGCCATGAAGCAGTAAGACAAAATATCACACCACTCGGACGCGAAAATATCTTTTGCTGTTTAGAAATATATACTTTCAAAGACTTTAATATCTCCTTTCATCTGTGCAGGCTTCGCTGGTGTTAATGTATGCCTAAAGTAGCCAGCTGCAGCCTAGTAATAGACTCTGGAGGGTTGTTTGTGCATGGTTTTCAAAAAAGACGATGCTCAAAACAGACAACACAGGATGAAGACAGACGAAACAAGCGCATACAAAAAAAGCAAAACATGCGCTTGTTTTTTTACGCCGGACTGCTTCTTCGTCTTCCATGTGACATAGCCCAACGCGAAGCAACATTGCTGTACCGTCTATGGCTCGGCGTTGCCTTTAGAAATCATAATGCTTTCCAGATCGGGATGGCCGACAGCCCTTCTCGTGAAAGCTGTGTCTGCCAAGAGACAATCCGTCATCTCCCGTGTGAGTGCCCTGTCTTTGTGAATAAAAGACTTGAGCTGCGTTGTGCTCTCAACCGCCTTGATCCTCGCCCTTTCACAGAGGACAATATCCTCGGTCCGTGGCGACCACAGTCGACTGCCGTAGAGGCTTAGAAGGCACTGTTTTGTTTTTTACGAACGACTGCCTTGATTGACAGATTGCCACTCTTTCCCGTAACTTCTCTTTCCCTTTTTAATCCTCTCATTCCCTTCCCCAGAGCTGGGCAGCCGACAAGAAGCCTTTCTCTGTAAATAAATAAACATCCCTGCCTTTCCTCACTCACTGTATCTACCTGCGCTTGTTTCGTCTCTCTTCCTCCTTTGTTTTCTGTTTTGCGCATCGTCGTTTTTCGAAATCATAACCAGCGGTGTACAAATTAACTCTGTTACCTTCCTCGTGAGCAAGAATTACAGTTAAATGCAGTAACATAGGTTCAAGTTTAACACCACTGCTTTGTTTCAGATTTCAGTGGGTTCTAAGGGGCCTCCGGAATACATAGGGATGCCAGTAAAACGTTAAAAACTGCGTACTTGGGGCGATCAGCATTTTTTATGCGTTGCATATTGCAATCACTCAGTTCAGCCCTTGGGCGCGGCTGGGCAGCCACCATTGACCTTTAGCGCAGCCACGTGACGTGACGTCACGACAGCCGGAGGAAAAGCTGGGCCCCAACTCGCGCGGTCGCGCGCGGCCGCAGCCACCACCTGACTCCCGCCCCTCCCGCTAGGGGCGCTGCGCTATGATTGACGTCACGGCATATGTATAAAAGAGCTGCGCTCCTTCGCCAGGACAGTCTTATACCCCTGTCACACGGGCATTTCGAGGGCCCTCGAACCGATAGTCTATCGACTCAAAGGCGATCGAGCGCTGCTACACGGGCAGTTTCAATGGCGATCGAGTCAATAGCCTATCAAGTCAACGGAGCAGCACGGAACTCCATCGAGATATGCAACGCATTCTTGGCTTAACTAATCTAAGCCTGGCCATTTTTCGCTCCCGATGAATCCACTGTTCAGAACCGCATTCGGTACGCTCCCAACCACACGCGGTAGCAGATTTGCCGAGGAAGCGTGCTTCGCGGCATAAATGGATCGATGAACCAGTATAAGAATAACAAGACTAAATCGGTTCCCTCTCAGCTAGGATCGTCAGCTGAAATATCGCTCCTTCCGTTTTTTTTTCCCGCAACTCTCCCTGCTGTCATCCCGCCTCTTCACCTTTCTTTGTGTCATTCTCCATTCGGCAGGCGCATCAGTGTCTAACACCTTTTTTTTACAGCCAAATTATTACCCGGCGATTTTCTGTACCATACGCGTGCGCTCGCAAGAAGCTGTTACCTGAACGTTGCCCATAAGGAAATATGGTGAGATTTTTGTTTTAATGGGCTTAAAGTACATTCTGCTCGTGATTCAATCTACTCTCGTTTTGTACCTGTTTGCCTCTCGAGCTTCAATGCAGCAGCCAGTATTTGCGGTTCATAGCTATATCCCCGTACTTCTTTAAAGCTCTTGCCTATCATCGCGAACTTTGGGACGCTTCCCAAGCTCTTCAACTTTAATCTTGATATTATTCCTAATATTTATAGTCTTGCATCTTCGGTATCATTAATCAAGTCTGCAGTCATGCGTTAAAATTCCTTCACAGTGTTACTTCCCGCAGTCTGAGTTAGAGGGCACCAAATATTCTTTATTATTTCACTGTACAGGTGCCATACATCTGACGGGGCTGGAGCATTCGTTTCCTCGCAAAGGGTCCTCGGTATGCGGTGTCATAAAGACGGACGAAGGCGTTATAAACAACGGTCTTCTAGTACAATAGCTTCTTGTATTCGTAATATATGAGTCTGTAATATAAAACTCAGAATACTCTAGAGTGATGCGTATATAGATTATACACGCTCTGTCGAAGCCCTAGCGCGACGCTCGGATCACATTCACAATTGCTCGGGATATGGACAAGTTTTCTCCTGATGTTGTACAGCTGTAGAATTGGAGAGAAAAAATTCAGAGTAGCTGTTCGAAATGGACTCTGCTTCCTATATCGTTTTGACTGTGGCACAATTAGTCTATTTGAATGTACATATTTTTGTTGTGTAAATACATTACATTAATTTATTTCGTATAGGTACTCTCAGCAACGAATGAAAAGCAAACAAGGAAACAGAGCAGACAACACAAAAACACCAACATATTAGCTCTTGGAGTTGAAGAACAGTTATCGCGCCTTCGAAGCTAAAAGAACCTAAGCTAGTATTGAGCTTCCCCTTGCTAAGAGCTTCTTATTTTGCTTGGAGATGAACAGTGTTCGCGCCTCCGAAGTTAAAACAACCTAAGCTAGTATTGAGCTTCCCCTTGCTAAGAGCTTCTTGTTTTGTTTGGAAATGAAGAAGAGTCTTCGCGCTTTCGAAGTTAAAATAACCTAAGCAAGTATTGAGCTTTCCCTTGATAAAAGCTTCTTATTTTGCTTGGAGATGAAGAACCGTGTTCCCGCCTTCGAAGTCAAGGTATCTTAAGCTAGTATTGAGCTTCCCCTTGCTAAGAGCTGCTTATTTTGCTTGGAGATGAAGAACAGTCTTCGCGCCTTCGAAGTTAAAATAACCCAAGCTATTATTGAGCTTCCCCTTGCTAAGAGCTTCTTATTTTGCTTGGAGATGAAGAACAATCTTCGCACCTTCGAAGTTAAATAAACCCAAGCTATTATTGAGCTCCCCCTTGCTAAGAGCTTCTTATTTTGCTTGGAGATGAAGAACAGTCTTCGCGCCTTCGAAGTTAAAATAACCCAAGCTATTATTGAGCTTGCCCTTGCTAAGAGCTTCTTATTTTGCTTGGAGATGAAGAACAGTCTTCGCGCCTTCGAAGTTAAAATAACCCAAGCTAGTATTGAGCTTCCCCTTGCTAAGAGCTGCTTATTTTGCTTGGAGATGAAGAACAGTCTTCGCGCCTTCGAAGTTAAAATAACCCAAGCTATTATTGAGCTTCCCCTTGCTAAGAGCTTCTTATTTTGCTTGGAGATGAAGAACAGTCTTCGCGCCTTCGAAGTTAAAATAACCCAAGCTATTATTGAGCTTCCCCTTGCTAAGAGCTTCTTATTTTGCTTGGAGATGAAGAACAGTGTTCGCGCCTTCGAAGTTAAAATAACCTAAGCTAGTATTGAGCTTTCCCTTGCTAAGAGCTTCATAGTTTGCTTGGAGATGAAGAACAGTTTTCGCGCCTTCGAAGTTAAAATAAACTAAGCTTGTATTGAGCTTCCCCTTGCTAAGAGCTTCTTATTTTGCTTGGATATGAAGAACAGTCTTCGCGCCTTCGAAGTTAAAATAACCTAAGCTAGTACTGAGCTTCCCCTTGCAATAAGCTTCTTATTTTGCTGCTCGTGCCTGAACTCTGTTGGCCGCGTTTCATTTTATTTATCTATATATTCAACATACCCCTAAAGGCCCTCCTTCGAGGGTATCACATAGAGAAGAGGGGGGGGGGGGTGTCGGTGTAAAAAACATGTGCAAAAACATCATTAACAAGAAAAGGAACAATAAACAGGCTATGTATAACTTTGAAAAATAATTAAGCACCAGAAAGAAATTATGAAGCTCGCGATAAAAAGCAATATAATGCCATTTTAAAATTTAAAGAAAACGATTAGGCATAACGGAAATGAAAAATACTACAGTGCACTCATTAGGCACGAAAAGAACAAAAGTAATCGCGGAAGTGCAGCAACTGAAGAAACAGAAGATTTCAAACATTTCTAACATTTCAAATGCTGACGTCGCTGCGGATAGTATACAGTGACCCGCTAGCGCCAAGGTGGAATTCCGCAACAGCGTTCTGTTACCGAGCTCTGCTGCCTTGCCAAACGATGGAGACGCTGCCTCGGCATCCGCAAGACTCCACACTCGCAATTTCGCACCTGCGTTATCCCGGTACGCTCTCCAGCACAGACACAATTGATGAAGAAGACTGGCACAAAGGGCGTTATCATGTGAGCAGAAAAAGCAGCGGGGCTCTACTTCAAGGCTGGCAAATATCATATACCTCAAGAGCGGGGTTAGTCTGTGGATTGATACCCACGAAGAAGAACAGACCAGCTTCGAGGCTTGCGAAAAGGAGCTTCGTGACGATTTCGGCAAGCCCGTCGGTCACGAACTCGCTACAACGAAAGAGCTCGCCTGTGGCGTCAAACTCACACAGTCTCGTGTTTTTCATGCATGCAAGACGTCATGGCTCAGTGCAACAAGGTTGACGACCAGATTTCTGAGAGCGAGAAGGTCGGCCACGTCACCAAAGATGTCGGCTACGATGTCTTTTACATCCTAGTCTTCAAAAACTGCGCTACACTTGACGTCGCAATCAATGACTGCCGACGCTTCGAAAAGTAGAAAAGCGCCACATTACGCAGAAGATTACACAGCTCCCAAATACGCCTTTTAATGCGTCGTGCAGGAAATACACTACTATCGTACCAGGTCCCGCCACCTGGCCACCTGACGCGACTGGACAACCTAGATCTCGAGTCAGGCACCTGCTGCCCTGCAGCCGCCCCCATCCGAGGTCAACTCGACCATATCCCTTATACAGGCTGTCGTTCAACAGAAATTCACTTACACGTGCTTGCAGCCTGTTTCCTCTCTGAATTTTTCTGATCTATATCACCTTCTTGAGGATTCCGCACCGCCCCCCTTCTAGCGCACCCAGCAGTTACAACGTTGGCTGAGTGGCGAACACCGCGAGACAGGCCGATTTCCTTCAAATGCTTCGGAGTCGGCTATATCTCGCCATAATGCCAAGACTCTTGCTGGTTGCCTACCCGAGACATGCTGATTGCAACCGATTGCAGCCGTTTCTGCATTCCTGGTTCCGAGTTTTCCATCACTGACGCCTCAACTTGTTCCTTCAGCCGCGCCCCGCCGCCGCAAAGCTACCGATCTCTATCGCCTCTCCCGTGCTACCGCTCTTCTCCAGCCGCGTACGAACGCTGACTCCGATCGGAAATCCGGGGGATGCAGCGCTTACAGCTGATCGTGCTCTGACGACATGGCCCAAAAATCATTTCACTCTCCGCACATGAAGCAACTTGATGGATGAGCACTTGGAGGGCGCACCTGCCACTGCCCCAATCGCTACCAGAGCGTAGGTTATTGTAGTTGTTTGCCTCACAACATGGCTCATAGCCACAAGGGGGATTGGCGCCATAACCAGGCGGTGACTATTTACATTCCAGACTGCATGCGTTAAGAATTGACTGTGATATCTTCCACACCTCGTCCTTTTCTTTCTCGAAGCCTACTGCCGAGACAAGATCTGTTTCAGAAATAGGAAAGTGACATTTCTGCTCAAGACAGCACTTAGAAGGTCCCTTCTTTTTACAGGTAGTGTTACCTTGCTGCGAAAGAGACCTGCTTGTCGTTCGTCTTGCAAAAAAGAAAAATTGCAGCCAATTTTTTTTCTTTGAAATAGATTGCTCATTGTAATTCCCTTTTCTGACATAACAAACAGCGTCTCACAATGGGAACAATTTGTTCCACGTATTCACGAAAGAGACGAGCTGATTAACCACTAGCCCTTTCCTGCACTGTAGATCTAAATTACATGCCATGAACCACAGCTCCAAAATAAAACAAAAACACTAAAACAAACAGAACACAGCCTCAAAAGCCTTACCGGATCCAGTCTTGTGTATATATGGTTGTATATATTCCTAATGCAGTCTGCAGCAGCTATCTTGAATGTGGTCCGATTCTAAACGGAAGAGAAAAGACTTCCAAGGAACCTGACACGTTCATCTTTTGTAGTGGTATTAATCAACCCACTACTGTAAAGAGAAGCGCGAAATTCGGTTCTCGTGTAACACCTCATGGGTGCTTTGTACACAAGTTGTGTACACTCTGGGAATCATTTCCTTTTTTTTAACAGTGCGCACTCTTAATGTTTTGTGATGTGGGACACGCGTACAGCATACACCCTCTTCCAACCAACTGCGGTTGCCGCCCACCATTATTGAAGGAAATTACTTGAAAAACTCAAACACTGACTGCCATGCGAACAGATCAAGGACTGATTTTTAACTCTATTTTTATCGATACCACCAGATAGAAGACTTAAAATCAAACAAAAACGTTAAAGGTTGTGTGCCAGAACAGCACGTAACAAAGATTTTATCCTATGCTAGCAGCTTACATGGAGAAAATACCAAATAATTTGATGTACACAATCGAGTACAAAGCGCCGAAATGGTCGCGTATTTTGTATTGGCCAGAATAGCTGAAATTTGTTGTCCATTCTATTTTATAGACTTTTTGAAACTGCCTTGCTCGTCTTTAAACTGAGCAAAAGGCATCAAATCGCTCAAGCGCCTACAAAAACTCTTTCTGCTTGGACAGCGGATGGTCAGCTATCGGACATCAGGGAGAGCGTCAAGACGACCCTACTCGGTTGCAATTCAAGCAGTCCTTGATCTGAACGCTGGAGACGTTAGCTTGCGCGAGAGTGAACTTAATGAAGAAATTGAGAGAGAGGATTTATTGACGGGAAAGGCAGAGCCAGAGAGGTCGGCCGGAAAAATGAAAATCTGAGCGTCTACTGTTAACTGGGGAACGGGAAGAGGATAAAATAAGCGTCACGATGGGGTTGATGATGATGGGAGTGGGCAGATGAAAAAAGAAAAAAAGACAAGGCACACTTTCTAACATCACAAACGTGACTCGAGGCCTGTGTCGGTTAAAAAGCGTGAGAGCGCTTGCGTTGCCTGTAGAGGTTTCGAGCTATCTGGCCAAGCGCAGAGGATCAAATCATCCGAGAGGGGCCTGGTGTCAAGAGACTCCATAGCAGATGATAGCATGAGTCTTTCTCGTTCATATGTTGGGCACGCCACTAAAACATGCTCTACAGTCTCTATCACGCCACATGTGGTACATTACGGGGAGCCCACTGGTCTAATCAAGTGCAAGTACTTGCGCGTGAAGGCGACGTTTAAACGTAACCTATGTATTTTACATACAGTAGGGCGTGGTATTCAGCGAGGAATAGAAAAGGCCATCGCCGGCTCTAGCCGTTTAAGGCGAATGTGTCGAGTGTCTGGCAAGGCCCAGTATCTAGCCGTCGCACTCCTCATAGATCCCGAAAGGAGAAAAGTGGTGTCCGGTCTAGAGAACGGCACAGCTTGGCGCAGGCCACTGCTGAAGGCGCTCCTTGCTTCAGCGTTGGCGGTCTCATTTCTATCGAGTCCTCAGTGTCCAGGTCATCGAGTCCGCAGTGTCCAGGGATCTACTGGAACACTATACGGTGCCCTCTTTCCTGAGCAGATGACAGGAGTCTAGTGATATCAAGAGCCAAGGCCTGGTAAACGGTGTGGCGTAGGGAGCATTGCAAAATTTCTAGCGCAGGTTTAGAGTCTGAAAATGCACCACTCCTGAGGCTGTTCTCCACAGATGTGGCGAATCGGTTCCCGAAGGTCCGCAAGCTCCGCAGCGGTTGAAGTAGAATTGTGTCCTAAAACGAACCTCCGGGTCGTCTGCTAAGCGGGAATTGCCAAAGATGCTGTCGATGCCTTTGGTGGCACAGATCCATCAGAGTATGCGTGCAAGCTGTTTTGGTATTCTGACCAGATGAAGGCAAGAGCAAGTTGCTTCAGTTTGCTAACCGGCATGACAGATTTATTTAATATGCTGGGGACTTGCAGGCATACTGAAGGCTGAGCCATCGCCGATGGTGGCTGCAAAGAATGATGCGGCAGGGCATAGTCTGATGGCAATTCGGATCGATAGAAGAGCAGTGCAAGTGCAGAACTACTGTCCGGTCGCTCATCAAAAATCACTGTCAGCGGGTGACAACGGTGCCCTGTAAGGGCGCGTAAATATACACGAAGTGGTTCCTGTGACAGGTAGACCGATATTGGGCACGCACGAGGTTCCTCAATCGTGCCTTTGTTCGAGGCACAACGTGGTAATCCGAGGCATATCTTTAGCGAATGTGCTTGGACACTCTATAATGTCCGCATGCAGGAAATGCTCATGGTAAAGAGTACAGGAAGGCTGTAACCAATCTAGCCTATAAAGAGAGTATCGTAAAGTCTTAGCAAGGAGAGCTCTGTTGGGCCCCATTTAATGCCTGCTACGAAGCGAAGGACATGGCAAAAAAGCATGAGTCTTTTCTTTCGCATATTTTATTTATATGCTTTGACCATGACAGATCGCTGTCAATGATAATGCCCAAAAATCTGTGGTGGGAGACGTATGGTATTGCAATTCCTTGAAGTGTTACAGGGTAGCGGCAGACAGACTTGCGCGTGAGTGCTACCACATCACATTTTTCAGCTGTTAAGTGCAAACACTGACGCCGTAGATACCTTGAAGTAGATGACACGGCACGTTGTAATCTCGCGCGCATTTGCGGATGTGTCCAACCCGAAGCCCCGATGCAGATATCATCAGCATAGGCACTGATGTGAATGTGAGTTGGAAGTTCACTCGCCACCCCAATGAAGGCCACGTTAAATAGGGTTTGACTGAGAACGCCTCCCTGAGGAACTGCACGGCAAACCTGATAATAGGTAGTCTCGCCATCATTCGTTAACATGTAAACGGACCGGCCGTTGAGGTAGCACATAATGAACAAAGGCATCAGGCCGCCAACGCCCGTGTCGTCAAGGGATCGAGGATGGCGTCATGAAGTACGTTATCGTAGGCCCCTTTGATGTCTAAGAAGACGGCAGCGACGAGTCGGCGACTATGTTTTTCATGTTCCACTGTCGATATTAGGTAGATTACTCTGTCAATCGAAGAACGTCCCCACCGGAACCCGGTCGTCATGTCCGGATAGAAAACTCTAAAAACTATTCGAGTCATGCCAGCACCATTCGCTCTATAATCTTGCCGACGCAGCTTGCTAGTGCAGCCGGTCGGTATGAGGTAAGCTCATAAGGAGGCTCTCAAGGCTTCAAAATAGTGATCAGGTGGCTGATCTTCTAGTGTTCTAGAACAATTCCGGAAGCCCATGTATATTTGTAGCAACTGAGAAGCACAGTTCGGCCTTCCATGCCAAAGTGAGAGAGAGACGAGTACGAAGTTCTTCAGGACCATGTGTACATGAAGGCCTAAACGAGGAAAGAGCAACTTCTAGTTCATGCATCGTGAATAGCCTGTCGTAGTGGTCGTCTGTGAATGTGGCACAAAAGCCTCCAAACTGTTTCATAATAGCGGGGTTTTGTCCACAACCATTTTGCAGAATTCTTCGCCTACCTCTACATTATTACGGCGTTGGTAAAGGGACAGGGCATGGAAAGGATACCGTTCTTGTGTGGGTAAACGCAAGCAGCTGGCTACATGCAATGCGCCAGCGGTTTGCGAGGGTGCAGTGATGAACAGAACTGCCTCCAACGTTGTCTCCTTAATCTCGCGAGGTGGCGCTTTATTTGTCGTTGAGCTCCGCGAGAAAGGGCGATATCATACGTGGATTTTGCTCTTCTGTATTTCCTTTTGGCGCCCCGACGGACTGCGCGCCGTCTCTCGAATTCCTCGTCAATAATAGATCCTGGGGTAGTCGCACATATATACCGCGTGGTCTCACCGAGAGAGGACGTACTCAGGTCTTCTATTTTAGACGGTGACAGAAGGTCCACACAGGAAGTCTCCACGGAGGTCCTAAACGCAGGCCAATCTTTATATCGCACGCGAGACGAAGTACTAGGTGCGTACCACTTGACGCATACATACATAATGTGGTCACTCCCATCTATTTCCACGCCATTGCTCAAGCTGACCGAAGACTGGAGACTTGCTGAACAAGCTCCAGATCCAAGCAGCTGCTGTACGACGTGCCACGCGGAAATGAAGGTGAACCATCGTTGATATTGACGAAACTCTGGGAGTGCATAAAGTCGAACATGTTCCTGCCTCGGTTATTCATAACAGCACATCCCCACTGAGGGTGGTGAGCATTAATATCCTCCACTCTTTTATGAGGAGCTGTGCAAATCTGGATAGCTGAAAATAGGCACGAAGTATCAATTGCACCACTAGGTGGTATGTAGCCACCGACTATGGAGAAGACCCGCCCTTTTACGTGACTGTCAAGCAGATGTAATGGTTTGTGTTGTGCGGCTGTAGGGCTTGGCGGACGTGCGCAATGTCTTTGAGTATGCAAACTAAGACTCTGCTTGTTTCGTCTTCTTGGCAAAGCCACAGCAGCAGATACCCAGGAAGGGGGAAGGAGACGGCATGTTGGGCTCACATATAACCAGCACAGGGATTCGGTACTTGTGGACACGTTGCCGGAAGTCACACAGACGACCGCGTAGGCCTCGGGCATTCTGATGCACCCCTACACTGCGGCGCACGTGCATTGTCACAAAGGAGGTGGGTTTTGGTAGTGCCATAATGAATTACTGCAATGCCACCAAGAGCAGTTCAAGTGCGTCCATAAAAGTTTGAACTATTCGTTTTGGCTTCTTACTATTGACAGGCATGCAGCGCACTATATGTAACATCCATATCAGTTTTTATAATTTCGTAATTGGGAATCCCCTTGGCGCTGTTGGCCAATAGATTTTGGTTATTTTTTGGGAAACAGATTTTAGAGTTACAAGCCCTGGAGCAATTGCTTTGCCTGCCGACTTCTCGAAAGGGCATGGATTTTGAAGAAAATTCGTCGGGGCACAGCGCCGAGGATACACGCGTTTTCGAAATTCTAAAAACTTACAGGGAGATTACTTACGGCAGGCACCACTCCACTGAATAAATAACGAACGTAACAATAATTGTTAACAAGTTAACCATTCAATATGAGTTAACCAGCCAGCTAGTTAGCACGTCTAAGCTGTATTCAGATGTACTATACAGTTGACAATGCCATGCCGAAAAAAGTGCTCTTCCAACTACAAAGCCTATTATTAAACTTTGTGTAAATTCTAAGGTTAAACGCCTTGTATATAGATAGCTTAAAAGCTTTGGTAAAAAAAGCGTTCTGCTAGCTCAAAAAGCCTAGTCTAAAAATTTTGTAGACTTAGGTGGAACACCCTGTATAGAGATGGCTTAAAAATCTTTGGCGGGTACCGATTTCATCATTGTGATCAAATTCGGCTTCAATGAAAAGGTGATGTTTTGATATTTTTGCTCATCGACCGTTTATGGAGTGATTGAACCCTGACTAGTACAACCTCGCTAGCCCTCGGATCTGGTTGATGCAGAACCAGAAGCTCATATTTTCAACTTTATCGCCGCTCCTCGTTCTTACCACTCGAAAAAATTGGGCGAGGCGTATGCTCGGCCTTATCTCGGGTCACGTTAGCATCCCCTACTCATCACTCACACAAGTACCTAATTCCGAATGGGTATACAGTTAATTAAAACACAGAACACAACGCATTCACAAGGTCCAACTTCAGTCAGCTTCAGCCAATGAGCATTTGTTGCTTGGGGAATACATGTCCGTCTTTGAATTTGAAGGTCTGTGCTTCGATTCTCACTTATATTAACCGAATTCTCATTCAGCTAAGTTGCTTCACTTTTGGTTACAAGAACCTTCCTCGCAAATTTTGCATGAATACGAAGAACCTCTGACCTCGGCCTGGATTTTATTCTTATCATTGCTTACATCAGGATATTCCACTTGGCGTCTTATGACCCCCCCCCCCCCCCCCGCACCTTACTCGCGCCCCCTTTTTCCAAACAGCTCCTCGATATCGGCGAGTTGCAGGCGTAAGGTTGCTCACATCTCGGATGCAGGCAAAGTTCCGGAAATTTTGTTTGCATTCACGTTAAAATCTGATGTGATTATTTCCCTTTCCGGAAAACATATTTATAAGAGATACTCTCTTTACTCTAAATGGCGCTTGTAAAACACAAGCTACAACGCCTGACTTTGCGGGAGCATCTGCCGCGCTTCATAAGGCGCGATTTAGATGGGTGGTAGGTTGGTTTAGATGAGAGTGGCGATCCGCCAGCCTACTGACCACATTGTGCGCTTCTGCTTACATTGTAATCAGTATTTACTAGATTAGTTTCGCTCGTCGTTTGGGAACAACTCTAACTTTCTTCGGTGTGCTTGGCGAACGACTGTATTGCGTTTCGACCACACTATTAAAAAGTAAACACACTCTCTTTTGCGAAGAATGCACCTGGACTTCTGTTATCTAGAGACTGCACGGTTAGGGCAGAGCTAGAATTCAGTATTTTTGTCAAAACCTAATGAACGTTCCGGTTTTCCTTAGAATAACTTTCAAAACAACACAAATATTGGTTGTTACGACAAAAAATTCTGTCGTATTTGTGCATCGTTCTTTCTTTTTGGACTGGGTTTGAGCAGGATTTCGTATTGGCATCCTCTTTTCGAGCCTGCTTTGCTGTTACCATGTCGATTTTTCTTCCAACGCGGTGGGCTTGGCAGGTACAAATTGCGCTAAGAGGCACCGGCTTCTGTGAGAGACTTGAATATTTCAAAGCTGCGGGTTGGGATGTCTACCAGTTCTGTGCCGCACCACTTCCAGACGGCGCATACTGCTGATGGTCTTGCACACAACAGAAAACAGATGAAGAAATTAACACTTGTTCTGTTCAGGCGCTCAACGTGCTTTGATAAAATTGAGAAAAGTTACCAAGGATCAGTACCGCTGTAAATTATCAGTTAGAGGAGATATATTTATGATTCCTGCCGCTAGCTCTAATTTAATGAAGACATTCATTCACACACCGAATATTAATCTTCTTTGCTCTCATCCATACGCACATCTCTCGAATCTAGTGCACGTTCAAATGGCATACGAACATTGCTAACACATGCGCAAAGCGATGGAGACACAAGAAGTTTTACGCCGCAAATTGGCCGCGGCATCGTCACGCGTCGAACTGCGTATAAAACCTGCTTCAGCCACTGCTTGAATAACCCTAAATCGTAAGGCCCCCCACCAATCTGACTACGTTGACAAACTGAATATAATGCAGCGCCTGGCAATTCGTTTTATTTATTCCACACACTCGCCGCTCGACAGCGTCAATGCTCTACGCCACCAGAAAAACATTCTGA